>BPLR01019711.1:0-37997 GCA_021605095.1 Caerostris extrusa | reverse complement strand
GCTACGTATTGCTCTTGGTTGAATTATTAAGTGTTTCTCTAATACCACATGCAGATGAAAAACAGATTTGGAGGATCATTATTTTACCTGATCTGAATTTTTCCAGGGTTTCTCAGATACAACAGGATGATGACACCCCCCCTGCTAGCTTTCTTTTAAGCATATGAGGGATACATTGCAGACGCGTTATATCCTTATGTTAGGTATATATTTTAGGGCCTGTTGGCTGGCGGTGCCATGAATGTTTTTAATGGTTCGAAATCCACTCATCGTAGGTCCGAGTTTAATATGACTGTATAACTTTTGGCGTAGGGGGCTGAACTCTGCCCAAGGCAGATGGTCCTGGCCCACTATGGTGTTGTTGCCCAATGAAAAGAAATATTTTGGTAGAAATAAATCCCTATTTTCTTATTTAATTATGTGAGACGCATTAATGAGTCTGCAATGTATCCCTTAGTAGGCATTAGGATGGTCCTGGTTGGGTTAATCCCACTCCCGTTTGGTGTTCTGTTTGTAGTATTCATGCGACTCACCAAAATTTCGCCTTTCTAAGGGTTATACATAGATAGGGGTGGGATGGGAGAAATAAATCCCATCAAGAATTCTTTATTTTATTATTTTATTTTTGTATTATGATGTATTAAACGGACATATTATAAAATATCCTATCCTCATTTTAAGGGGCTATGTAAGTGTGGGATGGGGAGGAAAAATCATTTTTGGACAGACTTCTTTATTATATATTATTCTTATTTTAGAGACATGAGATGTATATATAGTATAAAATCATGTCCGTATTTTATGCATATTAAGAGAATCATTGTAGATTAATCAATATTCTATTTTAAAGGTATGATGGATTTGTATTATTTCTTCATTTTATTTCTTTATTTTAGGAACGTGAGGTATGCATTGCAGGTAAGTGAAATTGCTTCTCTTTTTTCAATTCCTTCTATTAGCTCACACTCACCCTATATATATCTTGTTCAAATTTTCAATCGTTCATAAAATACTTTTTATTCATCCACTTACGTTCAAATGCATTTTTTTTGAACCTGTAGTGGATGACACTAGATGTTAATACAGTTTTTCAAATATTAATTCGGTAATTAAATTTATTCAATTAATTTTAGCTTTTTAAGATTTAAGTGTTGCATATATCTAATAATAGATGGCGCCAGATAAACTTAAAAAAATGAATAAAACTTATTTATACAGGACTTTCTGCAATAGAGTGAAAAAAAAAGTAGGAATTGACTTTAAATTTTTCTTTTTATATTACTTTTTTTCTATCCTATTTGTTGGCTAGTAGCAACGTGTGCAGCTAGCGCGCAGGAGGTTTGAGATTTTAATCTGTTAGCAGTATTATTGTAGTCCCTGCTTTCCGAAACGATGAGACTCGACGATGGTGACAATATGCGTAAAGTATCTCGCTTCAATAGTCATGTTGTTCGCTGAGAGTTTTCTCTAAAGGCATTGTCCTTTCTTCAACTCCCGTTGGTGATCTGTTTGTAGTATTCATGCGACTCACCGGATTTTCATTTCACCTTTCTAATTGGGTTTAAGGGGCTACATAGATAGGTGCAGGGATGGAGGAAAAAAAAATCCTTATTTTTGGACATCAGGAATTCTTTATTATATTTTTATTATTCTTATTTTTGTATATGAGGTAGATGTATCATTATGCCTTCATGTTAGAGGTATAAAGGATATATAGTAAATGCATCATGTTCAAAGTTTTGGGATACATTGTAGATGCATAGAATAATGTTTCTGCAATGTATGTTTTACATTATATCATTGGTTTATCGAAGTGAAAGCCACCACCACAAAGTTGCCACCAACTTAATTTATTCAAGTAAAGATTGATGGCCTATTAGCTAGCTCTGGCCGTTGATACCACTGGCATGTTCGAATCCTGGCGATGGCATGGATGTTTGTTGGTGGTTCGGAATCCACGTTAACAGTAGATCCCGGTCTAATTAGCCTAAAGTGTTCACAAACTGACAATAGAGCGACAATCCAAACCAAATCTTGAATTATTCAGGAACCAATTTAGAAAATATATGTGCTCTCACATTAAAAAAATAAATTTATAAGATTATTATAATTTTATTGGGTTTTAGATGCAATGAATCTTTTTTAACATAATATTTTTTTATTCGTAAAAGCTATTTGGGTTTACATACTTTCATGTAATTGAATATTATTTTATATTCAAATTTTTAAGAAATCTATAATTAATATTTAATTTCATAATATATTTTTGATATTGTAATATGACTTCCATTCATTGCTGAAGAATATATATGACTAAAATAAAAAAAAATTATATATACATGTCTATTCTACACTGGTGAACAAAATTAAGAGATGGAAAGCATTTTCACGCACATTTCTCTAAAAATACCTCACAAAACCTGGACAGTTGGTTGCCATATATGGTCACTAGTAATATTGGCCCTGAGATAAGTTTACGTATTCTTGTGGGCGTTGCTAATCCAGCAGGAGGTATAAAGTCCGCATCGAGCTGTTCATCTCATTCCACTCTTCAACACAGTTGCATATTTTAGTGCATTTTTTGAATAATCTTGTTGTTTCTTTTGCTGGTTTTAGGTGAAATGAGTGAACATCATCCATTTAGACATATGAGGTGGAGAATAGTGGGTAGACTTGGGGCAGGCCAGTCCCAAGCTCAGGTTGCTAAGGGTGGATGACCAAATTTCCAATTTGTGGAGTCAATCTAAAACTTGGGACAGTATGCAACGACCAGGACAAAGGTCGCCCGAGGGCTACAAAGGACAATGAAGACCGGTATTTGCTACTTTCAGCTAAGCGCCAGAGGACGGCTACAACACTCAATTGTCTAGGGCCTCGCGGCTGCTACAGGAACATCAATTTCAGTAAGACAGTTTCCAGGAGACTCCATGAAAGAGGGCAGTATTCCAGGATGCCCGCTATTTGCATCCCACTCCCTTCCTCCCACAAAGAAAGCGCGTGCAGAATGGTGCAGACAACATCAAAATTGGACACAGCTTCAATGGGCTAATGTTCTCTTCACCGATGAGTCCATATTCTGTCTACAACCTGATTCTGGACGGTTATTGATATGGAGGGAACCTGGAACCTGATACCATCAACATATCGAATGGGACCATTATGCTGGTGGAGGAGTCATGGTTTCGGCAGGGATCATGCAAGATACCCGCACACCGCTCCATGTGTTTGACAATGGTTCCGTGAAAAAGAGGTGCAGGCAGGGAGGCCCTATGAGCCCTTTTCAGGGGCGCTGTTGGCCCTGAGTTCATTTTTTTGGTCGATGCGCGACCACATGATCTCATGGTTGATGAGTATCAAAGCAGGATATTCAACGAATGGATTGATTGACCTGAATCACATGCTTGGGATGCTCTTGTGGAGACTATAAAGAACCATTCTGGAGTTAAAAATTGTTCTGGTGGAAAAATGGAGGGTCTTCCAAAGCCCCCTCCTTAACTCCCTTTATTAACAGCATGCATTGCTGTCTATCTGTCAGGGGTGACCATACACCATTAGATGTAACACACACTGTACAAGCCTCACTTTTATTGTCATCTTTTATCCTTAAGTTCAGACTACATTGGATTTACTGGCAATAGGTCATCAGTGAGCCCTTTCATTTTTTGTTTTGCATACTTTATTATCATGGAATAAGCTATATCCATACCAAATTTCCCTTTTTATATTCAGTATTTTTTGAGATATTTGGGAAAATGTCTTCCATCACTTAATTTTGTCCACCAGTGTAGTAAATCAAAGTCTGAGCAGAATTACAGTAAAACAGGAAATCCCGTAATAACACTAATAAGTGTTATTCACGGATGTGACATTTATAAGTTAATAGACTATTGTTACATCAAAATACAACTACTTTCATTTTATATCTTTGATATTGTCGCTAAAATATATGATTGAGTGATCGTTGATGTTAATTATAAACCTAGCATAAGATAAAAACTATTATTCTTATTAATCATTTTAATGTTCATTCAAGAAAAAAAGAATAGTGGGTTATTTATTTGGATTTATTGCAATACATCAAAATAGATGTTGCATAGAATGAAGTAGAATAAAACATTATGATTAAAAAGAAAAAAATATTTTTTATTAACATCTTTGTGCATTTTCAACATCATGAATTATCCAATACAGATTCCATGAGTTTACTGAATTTAAGGACAAAATATTCACAAAATAAAAAAAAATCGAAGAACGAAAACTTGTTTAATAAAAATCGAAAGTAGGAAACAACGTGATATTAGAAACCGTTTTTAAATAGTTACGCTCCCATGTATTTTCTTTGCCATAAAGTAAACTTGTAATAACTTGTTTTAACTATAATTGTATAACAATAATTTTTTTCTTTATGATGTGTTTTTTTTTTTTAATACAAGAGTCAATTAAATTAATGTTCAATGTTTGAATTTATTATTGTATTTGACAGAATGAGGATATAATGTGTTTTTTAAATTGTCTTACACGAATTAAATATATACATGTTTTAATCCTTTAAATTTTTATCTAGAGTTCTTTTCCTTTTCTTCTTTAATATTCCCTTAAAAACTGTACTGATACTTGATAATCCGCCAAAATCGCTAATCAAAAATCGCTGATCCCGAACCTGCTGGATTAAGGATAAATTACTGGAAATTAAGCAGAAGTGTTTTACTGTTGTTTTCGGTTGCAACATTTAAAAACAGGATGGCGATGAGCTTTAAACGTAATGAAACAACCCAATGAAAAACAAGAAAAAGAGATCAAGTATTGCATAAAGATTTATTTCGCATACAGTACATATAAAAAAAAAATTAAAAAAAGTTATAAAGGCTAATGTTGTTTGACAAAGAACTTATTTCCTATGTTGCGCATAAGAATAACTACTGCTTTTCAACGAATAGAACTTTATACACATCCAGCTTTTCGTTTTTCCTGAAAATAATAAAAAAAAAACAAGCATTAGAACAGTATTTAGAACATTGAATGATGAAATATAATTTTTTAAACAACGCTATTGTGTAATTATAAATAAA
The DNA here is from genome assembly GCA_021605095.1 of Caerostris extrusa. Taxonomy (NCBI): domain Eukaryota; kingdom Metazoa; phylum Arthropoda; class Arachnida; order Araneae; family Araneidae; genus Caerostris; species Caerostris extrusa. The sequence continues at coordinate 32,928 of BPLR01019711.1, read as the reverse complement.
TGACAGCAGTGGCAATGGACGCACCAATTAGGAGACCGCCATGTGAGACCATAAAAGAACCTCTAAAATCAAAGTATGGAGTCAATGATTTAAGATGATAATAAAATGGAATAGGTTAATTACCTTTGATGAAATTATTTATAACATGCTGGTTAAAGAAAGGCACCATTTATATGGCAAATTAACTGAAATTTTCATGTTTAAATTGCCAACCCAAAATGTATCTGAAAAAATTAGATTTTCATTTTAAAATATTTTTTTTTTTGCAATCTACTGTTGTGAATGAGGGCATTTTTTCAGGCTGTTGTTGTGTCTAATCGTCAGTATCATGCAGTGCGGAACGGACATCCCATGAGTAGTCTACTCATGAATGGAAGGGAAAGGGGCAGCTTTGTTTTGTGATGGAACAGCCGTAGGTAGATGTCTGACTTAAATATTTGTCATTGACAGGGCTGTGTCTTCTTGGAGGACTTTTAGAGATAGTTACCCAGCATTTGCATATCGCATGGGAGAAAACTATAAAAATTTACACCAGGCAGTACTCCCACCACGTTGTTAATGAGACAAAATGCTGAACATCCCAAACGTCATCGAGCCTCCTCGTTTTTTGAAACAATGTCTATAACAAAGGCCCAACGGATTGTTCCTCAGCCCTAACGCTCCCAGCGGCGTAACATTTGACGTTGTTACTGGGCCACGAGTCCGACTTTTTCAGGCTTTCTTTTACAAATGTTAACACGAATATTTGTGTTCAGTTATTCAAGAATTTTTGAAAATTATTTAGTACCTTAATTCAAATTCCGTGAAACGAGTTCTTCTCTGGGGGTAATTAGGGTACTGGGGGTAGTATGCAACCAGTATACAGTCAAAAAATTGCTTATGAATTTTGAGATGGTAATTAGTTCGTTACTTATAATGAATTTCAAATGCAAAAGTACATTACCACAAAACTATATATAAATAAATATATTACATATTTTAATAGGGTAAAATTACATTTTAATTAATTCATAATAAAAAAATCTAGTAAAATTTTTATACCAAATAATCATACGGATTCAATCAAATAAAAAGTTTATATTCCATCTTAAAATTTCTTAATGCTAATTATGTTTTGATGCATTTATAATTTCTAGCAAAATTTCTTTACGGTGAAACATTTTACAACATAATACAATTTTAAAGATTATTTCTTACCTGTATGTGAAACATATGTCATTCCAAATCGATTCCAAAGTCATGCAGCTGTTCATTTCTTGAGGTAGGGGTAGGCTCCATAGGCTCCGTAAGCTCCATAATAAGGATATCCCAAGTAGCTGAGACTAGCAGCTCTGGCGTATGCATAATAATCTGCCAAGGCAGCTGCTGAAACTGCAGGAGCTACGGGAGCAGCCGGAACTGCCGGTGCTACAGGGGGCTGCTGGAACTGCAGCTGGTACGGCAGCGGCATAGGGGAGCAACTCTCTGGAACATAGGGTGCATAGGCACCATAGGCACCATAGGCTCCATAATAAGGTGATGCGTAGGGGTATAGGGGCCCAGCACTGACTGCTGTGCAAGCCAGGACTACTAAACAGATGATTGAGATCTGAAACAAATGTTAAAGGCATAATGTTTATATATATAGATAGATAGATTTGGTCTTATATGTTCTTTTTCAAATAACTTGCCTTCCTTTTAAGAATCAACTATTTGATACAAAAAAATTTATTTTTAAAACAGTTATTTTTGCCTTTTTTTATTTTATGAGAAATCGAGTATTACCATGCAAGATATGAAAATGTTAAGAATTACAGTATTCAATAGAATGTATTTTTCTCCTTTTCACAACATAGCTTTAAAAGTATTTATTATTAATTTTTAATTTTACTATCAGTTTTAAATAAACATGTATTTGAGTTTATAAATATATGACATCTTAAAAGTAAAGAAATTATGTTTAATCGTTTGATTCAAGAAACATATTTGATTAACATTAGAAGAAAAATATTAAAATTCATATTTTATTGATAGAATTTAGATTATTTGTTGTTTAACTAAACATTTAAAAGCATGATTTTTTTTAAAAGATCCACTATTGTAAATTAAGCAAAATACTAAAATAATTAAATGTAAGCCTTTTTTTTAACATAAATACACTTATAATATCAGGATATATATTTATTTTTAAAATAGAAAACCTATCAACATTTACAGGTTTATCTCTTTATTTATTTTTTAAATATCAAAACCTATTAACATTTACAAGTTTAACTCCATTTTTTATAAAAAATACAAGAGGCTAATAGTTTTTATAAAATTTACTCTAAAAATAATGTTAATCATTAATTCATTTAAGTATCTGTAATGAGGTTTGGTTATAAAATATATCCCAAAATTCAAGCTAAAATGATTTTATTTTGAACAAATTTCTAAAAATTTTTGTCCTCGAAAACTATTCAGTTTGCAAAAAAGTATACCGCCTTCATCAGTTATAATTCAACTAAGAGGGCAAAATGAGACATTTTGATGGTATAAAAATTTTAAGCTTAGTTAAATATTTAAATCAGCTTAATTTTAATGTAGTTTGCTTCAATTTTGGGACACAGGTCATGCTTGTTATAGTTAATAATAGGGGTTTCAAACTGAAACGAGCCTTAAGTGAAACCAAATAGAAATCGCCCTGATTATTTTTGTACAGACAAGACATATCTGACGACTAGGTATACTTTTAGTGGACAGAGAGGGCTAATTCCCCCTTTGCTGTCATATAGAATGTTCGTTTTAAATCAGATAGCACAATTTGGATATAGTGTAACATGGCTTCCATAGCACACTTTGGTTAATACGGGATACATACATGAAAATGATAACCCTTTTCAATGACAATAATCTCAGGTGAGTTTCGTATAGAAGAATAACGTTAAATAATGTTCAATAACATTATAGGATAATATTAATTATATTATTGAATAGTTTTCAATAACAGTACTGACTGATTAATTAACTAACCCCCTAGCACTACAACCCAATCTTACAGATTTCGAGAGCAGGAGATGTTTTTTTTTTTACAGGATAGGGTTGCCAGCATACGCTCAATAGTCATATTAGACACGGACTTACAGTTTAAAGTGGATTCCGAACCACTACAAACATCAAGGCCCCCTAAACCTGTGGCACCGAGTGCTAGAGTGCTAGTCACTAGGCCATCAGGCCCCTAATAACAATAGTGGATAATTATATTACTTGATAATTCTCTATATTAATAGTGGATAATTTTAATAATATTAATGCATCATTTTTTTATTAATACTAGATAATTTCAATAATGTTACTAGATAATTTTCTGTATTAATATTGGGTAATTTTCTATACTAATACTGGATAATTTCAATAATATTACTGGATAATTTTCCGCATTAATATTGGGTAATTTCTGAATAATATTACTGGATAATTTTCTATATTAATACTGGATAATTTCAGTAACATTAGTACTGGATAATTTTCCGCATTAATAATGGATATACAATCTTACTGGATAAGTTTCTATATAAATACTGCAAATTTCAATAATATTACTGGATAATTTTCTATATTAATACTAGATAATTTCAATAATCTTACTAGAAATAATTTTCTGTATTAATATTGGGTAATTTTCTATACTAATACTGGATAATTTCAATAATATTACTGGATAATTTTCTGCATTAATATTGGGTAATTTCAATAATATTACTGGATAATTTCAGTTTTCTGGATATTATTAATACTGGATACTGGGATAATTTCAGTAATTTTAATAATATTAGTGGATAATTTTCTATTACTGGATAATTTTCTATATTAATACTGAATAGTTTCAATAATATTAGTGGATAAGTTTTCTAAATTAATACAGGATAATTTTATTAATAATATTATTACTGGATAATTTTCTGCATATTTTGAATACTGGATAATTTCTATATTAATATTGGATAATTTTAATAATATTAATGCATAATTTTCTAGTACTGGATAATTTCAATAATATTACTGGATAATTTTCTGCATAATATTGGGTAATTTCAATAATATTACTGGATAATTTTTCTGCATTAATATTGGGTAATTTCAATCTTACTGTAATATTACTGATAAGTTTTCAATAATATTAGTGGATAATTTTCTATAAATACTGATAATAATTTTTATATTAATACTTAATTTCAATAATCTGGATAATTTTCTGGATAATTTCTCTGGATATTTCTATATAAATATTAGATAATTTCAATAATATTACTGGATAATGTTTTCCATTAATTAATACTGGATAATTATCAATTTTAAACTAGTTAGTTATTCTGATTCTTAAAAGCAGGCTGTAGGAACTTAAAACTATTGAAGGCCATAAATGTTTAGCCAATCAAACACCCAAATTCTATCGCTTTAACCACTTTAACGAAAATAAATTCAATTAAAGGAGGAAACCTTTAAAAGACTTACCATTGAATTCATGACGAATGGTTGATTGGGAAAATTGCTGCTACTGAGCTAAGAAGATCTGAAGATGTGCTGGTGATACACCGGAAACAAGTGTGAAGATACAAGAAATCGTTTGGCTTATATAGGCGCTAAAGATCCACTCTTTCTGAATTAAGATCCCAAATCACCTTTTTACGTGCTAAACAATTCCAAATACTTCACATTTTTTTTATTGGATATGTCGACCGTTCAGTCAAAGAACCCTCTGCGTTTAGTCACCGAGTTTGACGTGCCAGGGTCAAGACAAACATAAAGCACGTCTTTTGTAAGCAGGCGTGTTTCCTTGATGCCTTCGTTTTTATGGAGGGCAAATGTAAGTTTTTGCATGGCAGTGAGTTTGGTAAGTAATTGATTTATTACAAGGAGTCTGTTGACATAAAAACTTTTACTGTTGCTTCGACTTCTGACACCTATCCAGAAGCAGCTTTTTTATGTAGTTATCTGTATATGTATTGCAGATTTATTTTAAGAAAAATCCTTATTTTCAGTGATGAAATCAACGGATAAAAATTTCCGATTATTTTATGCGATATAATGTCATTCCGGAAATAAATAAATAGCTACCTTTTTATTTGTATAAAATAGAAATATATAAAAAAAAAAAAACAGAAAATGTATATTTTGTTTTATTAGATATTTAATGGATCTAATGATGGCCTAATGATCCTGGGAGTCAGCAAGTGTGACAATTAGTGTTTGAGAATGCATCAGTTCGATTGCTTTTTCTGGCATGCATTGAATTCCCTGTTTTGAAAACCAGATGATTTGCAGGTTGGATATTTTTTCAGGGTTTCTCCGATACCATGAGTAGAGGAAGAACAGATTTGTTATGGCTACCATTTTACCTTATTGGAAGGTCTCAGAATTTCTCCTATGCCACATGTAGATAAAAACAGATTTGGAGTGACAATTATTTTACCTGATTGGAGTTTTTAGTGTTTCTGGCTGGCAACTGGCTACTGGCGCACCGTTTACGGAATACCAACAGGGGGAAATACCCCTTAAATCTCCTCATCTTAATTCATAAATACTTGGAATTTTAATAGGCTGCTTAATTATTGTTAGTAAAATTTAAGATAAAAGTTTTTAAAAATTCAAATTAAAGTAGATACTCAAAAACAAAAAAAGATTTAAAAAATACTATTGATAAAAAGTAAGATAAAAAATAAAAGAAGTTACCGTACGTAGATGAGAGTGGTAATTATTTTACCTGATTGGAATTTTTCAAGGTTTCTTCAATACCATACGAAGATGGAGAAAAGATTTGGAGTGGTAATAATTTATCAGATTAAAATTGTTCAGAGTTTCTCTTATATCACACGTGGATGAAGGACAGATTTGGAATGACAATTATTTACCTCTGGAATTTTTCAGGGTTTCTCCAATACCACATGTAGATGAAAAACAGATTTGGAGTAGTAATTATTTCACCTGATTGGAATTTTTAGGGTTGCTCCAATACCACACGTAGATGAAGAACAGATCTGGAGTGGTAATTATTTTACCTGATTGGAATTTTTGAGGGTTTCTCTAATACCAAACGTTGATGTAGAACAGATTTGGAGTGGTAATTATTTTACCTGATTGGAATTTTTGAGGGTTTCTCTAATACCAAACGTTGATGTAGAACAGATCTGGAGTGGTAATTATTTTACCTGATTGGAATTATTTTAGGCTTGCTCCAATACCACATGTAGATGAAAACAGATTTGGAGTAGTAATTATTTTACCTGATTGGAATTTTTTTAGGCTTGCTCCAATATCACATGTAGATGAAAACAGATTTGGAGTAGTAATTATTTTACCTGATTGGAATTTTTTAGGGTTGCACCAATATCACATGTAGATGAAAACAGATTTGGAGTAGTAATTATTTTACCTGATTGAATTTTTTAGGGTTGCACCAATACCACATGTAGATGAAAACAGATTTGGAGTAGTAATTATTTTACCTGATTGGAATTTTTTTAGGGTTGCACCAATACCACATGTAGATGAAAAACAGATTTGGAGTAGTAATTATTTTACCTGATTGGAATTTTTAGGGTTGCACCAATATCACATGTAGATGAAAAACAGATTTGGAGTAGTAATTATTTTACCTGATTGGAATTTTTTAGGGTTGCACCAATACCACATGTAGATGAAAAACAGATTTGGAGTAGTAATTATTTTACCTGATTGGAATTTTATTAGGCTTGCTCCAATACCATGTATTGAAAAACAGATTTGGAGTAGTAATTATTTTTACCTGATTTGAATTATTCAGGTAAAATAATACTTTCCACATGTAGATGAAGAACATCCATTTTAGATTCGTTTTAAGAATATGTGGAATACATTGCAGAAACATCATATCTTTTTTTTAAAAAATATGAGGTATATATTGTAAAAAATTTTACTTTTTAATTATGTGAGGAACGCATCCTAAATTTTAGGGATATAAAAATTGCAGACGCCTTATGCTACTTTATTTTAGGAATATGCGGGATACATTACATAAGCATTATGCTATCTTATTTTAAGAATATGAGAGATGTATTGTAGACGTATCATATCCTTATTTTAGATATATGAGGTATATTATGTTTACAGGTCGAGTACCTATTTACTATTTTAATTATGAAGATCCTGCCCTCATTTTAGGGATACGAGGGATGGCACATTGCAGACGCATTATATTACTTTATTTTAGGGAGAGGTAAAATTAGACAAATCATATCCTTATTTTAGGCATAGGAAGAAAATCATCGTAGATGAATCACACTTAGAGGAATGATGAATAAGTTATTGACGCATTATCTCATTTTTATTTCATTATTTTAAAATAGGAAGTATGCATTGAAGGTAAATGAAATCGCTATTTTTTTTCTACCCGATTAGTGGGGAAGTAGCAACATGCGCATCTAGGTGCGGGAGTGCTGAGATTTGAATCTAGCTGTATTATTGTAATCACTGCTTTCAGAAATGAGAAGATTCGGTGTCGATGGTGACAATGTGTGCAAAGCATCTGGCAACAATAGTCAGGTTGTTTGTGAATAGTTTTCTAAAGGCACTGTCCTTCCCCCAGCTTCCATTGGTGAGCCCGACTCGTGTGAGCAACTAGCGTGAAGGGAGAGCTGAGGTTCGAAATACCGCTGTAGTCACTGTTTCCAAACGAGGATGCTCAGATGTTTGTGACAATGTGTCTAGCATCGATAGTTATGCTGCGTGTTGGAGATTATTTTTCCTCAATAAGAAAAACCAAATGCAGGAATTTTTCCTCCCGGAAGGTGCTTCCTCCCTACCCCGGTTACTGGGCTGTTCGTGGTATGTACGAGGCCCACCGATGTTCTACTTTCACCTTTCTAACTGATGGGGATACAAGCCCCTAGGTGAGAGAGGGATGTGTGAGGGAAAGAAAAGAAAGAAAGAAAGCTCCCGGGTGGACTGTTCGTAGCATTCAATTATTTTTAATGGGCTACATACCTGATTGAGATTTTTTTAGGTATAGATTCTCTTGTTAGGGATACCATCATTTTGTAGATGTATAGAATGATGTTGTGAGATATTTTACAATATAGCATTGGTTTACCGAAGAGAAGGTCATCATTACAAAGTAATTAAAACTTTTACCTGCTGTCACATTAATAAAAATAAATGGGATATGGTTATTATAATTTTAGGGTTTTAGATGCATTAATTCTTTTTTTAACAAAATATTTTTGTTAATACAAGTCATTTGGTTTATATTCCTTTGATTCGTAATTATTATATATATTTCAATTTTTAAGTGGTAATATTATTTTAATATATCTTTGATATTGTTAAGCAATACGACTTTTTCATTGTGGAAAAATAAGATCTATGACCAAAATAAAAAATTATATGGAGCTCATACATGTCTGTTCTAGTAAATCAAAGTCTGAGCAGAATTACAGTAAAACAGGAAATCCCGTGATAACACTAATAAGTGTTATTCACGAGATATGACATTTATAAATGAATAGACTATTGTTACATCAAAACACAACTACTTTCATTTTATATCTTTGATATTGTCAAGCAATATGATGGGATTGAATGATGACGTTGATGGTAACTATAAACCTAGCATAAAAGATAAAATTATTATTCTTATTAATCATTTTAATGTTCAATTCAAGAAAAAAATATTAGGTTATTTACTAGAATTTATTGCAGTACGGGTTTATCAAAAATAAATGTTTCATAGAATGATGTAGAAGAAAAACATTATGATTAAAAGAAAATAAATTTTATAAGCAGCTTTGCACATTTTCAACATCATGAATTATCATTTGCAATTAATACAGATTCAATACGTATAAACCTAGTTTAAGATAAAATTATTATAACTATAAATCTAGCTTAAGACAGCTATTATCCTTATTAATTATTTTAATGTTCAATTCAAGAGAAAAAAATAATAGGCTATTTGATAGGATTTATTGCAATACGGCTTATCAAAATAGATGTTGCATAGAATGATGTAGGAGAAAACATTATGATTAAAAGAAAATAAATTTTAAACAGCTTTGCACATTTTCAGCATCATGAATTATCATTTGCAATGAGATTCAATATGTATAAAACCTAGTTTAAGATAAAATTATTATAACTATGAATCTAGCTTAAGAGCTATTATCCTTATTAATTATTTTAATGTTCAATTCAAGAGAAAAAAAAATAATAGGCTATTTGGTAGGATTTATTGCAATACGGCTTTATCAAAATAGATGTTGCATAGAATGATGTAGGAGAAAACATTATAATTAAAAAGAAAAAAATATATAAACAGCTTTGTACATTTTCAACATCATAAATTATCATTTGCAATGAGTTTACTGAATTTATGGACAAAATAGTCACAAAAAAAAAAAAAAAATCGAAGAACGAAAATTTGTAATAACTTGTTTAATGAGATTCGAAATTCGGAAACAACGTGATATCAGAAACTGTTTTTAAATAGTAACGCTCCTATTTATTTTCTTTGCCATAAAGTAAACTTGTAATAACTTCCTTTAGTTATCATTGTACAGCATTAATATTTCTTTTATGTTGTACATTTTCGTAAACAGCTTTGTACATCTTCAACATCAAGAATTATAATTTGCAATTAATACAGATTCAATGTGTATAAATCTAGTTTAAGATAAATCTATTATAATATAACAAAAAAAAATATAAATTATATAAGCAATTAAATTCATATAAATAAATATATCTATATTCATAATATATTATCAACTATGTACAAATGAAATTCTTATTAATATTATTTCAGGAAATAAATTAATTAAATTAACTAGAATATATCTCATTGCCATAAAAAATTTATTTTTTAATATTTTTATTTATTAAAATATAACTAATTTAAATGAATAATTCATAATTAAATTAATAATATTTAATTTTCATTAAATTAGATATAAAATTAATTATTTTATAAATATCAAAATTATTGGAAATGGGTTTCGTAGTTGAAGACGATGATATTATCGCAGTTAATTAATTCTCTCTAATTTCTAATTCTCTAATCTAATTCTCGCAGTAATCTAATGGTAATCTAATGCATAGCTTCAGACAATTAGGATTTTACATTAGAATTATATATATATTTTAAATTATAATGTATTATCAAGTATGTACAAATGACATTCATATTAATATATATGATATAAATATATGACATTTATATTCTATTTTCAGGAAATAAATTTATTAAATTAACAAGAATATATTGGATATCTCGTTGCCATTAAATTTTGTTTTTTAATATTTTTAAACATTAAAATATAATAGTTTTATATGAATGATAAATTTGCATTGAAATAAATACAAAATTCGTTATGTTATAAACATCAAAATTATTGATAAGGGGTTGGTAGTTGAAGGCGATAATATTATCGCGGTAATTTAATTTCTAATTCTCGCAGTAATCGAATGGTAATATAACACATCACTCCAAGCTTTTTAAAAAATAGGATTTATATAAGCAATTAAATTTATATATATATATATATATATATATATATGTGTGTGTGTGTGTGTATTCATAATGTATATTCAATTATGTACAAATGAAATTCATATCAATGTTATTTTCAGAAAATAAATTAATTAAACTAATTGATAAATTTTACTCCTTAATTTTTTTTGTCATTCTTTTTCTATTTTTTACATTTATATAAAAATTTAATACACGATCTAGAATAGATTTTCTATCTATAATGAGTATATAATTAAAAAATTTCGCATTTGAAAAATTAGCATTTATTTTAATGGGGTCTACTGAATCAATGTTGCCAAGTCTATATAAACCGAATAGACGTTAATTTATTATAACCATGACGGGCAATACGAACATTTTTTTAACATTTATTATAGCTATAATAATTTCAGGAAATAAAATGATTAAACTATCTGATAAAATTTATTAATTTTTTTGCCATCCTATTTCTATTTTCTAAAATTTTGTAAAAATTAAATACCCGATCAAAAATAGATTATATTTCTTTAATGAGAATATAATTAAATTAATTAAATGATTATTTTCATAATTAAATGAATTAAGAAAATCTAGCATTTATTTTAATGTGGTCTACTGAATCAATGTTGCCTTATATCTATGTAAACCGAATAAACTTTAATTTGTTATACCCATAACTCACAATACGAACATTAACAAGTAGCCATTAAAAAATAAAATAAAATAAAAATTAATTTAGCATTGAAAATTAAATTTCCATAATTAAATATATGTATATTTATAATGTATGATCAAGTATGTACAAAAGAAATTCTTTCTAAATTTTTTTTTTCAGGAAATAAATAGATTAAACTAATTGATAAATTTTATTCCTTATTTTTTTGCCATTATTTTTCGATCAAAAATAAATTTGCATTCTATAATGAGTACATAATTAAACGAATTACACACATAAAAAAAATCTAGAATTTGTAGAATCTGTTGGGATGCATTAAAACAATTATTTATTCCCCCATTTCTTCATTAATTATAGTTGAAAATTAAAAAAGAAATGGGGAAGTGATAAACACAAACTTATTAATTTATTGATCATTCGTTGTTGCCTGTCCTGGACACAGAACTTGTCGTAATAGCGTTCTACCTCATGTGTACTAATTAAATGAATTACCCCTTTAAGAAAATCTAGCATTTATTTTAATGTGGTCTAATGGACCAATGTTGCCATAGGTCTATGTAAACCGAATAGACATTTAATTTATTATAATCATGACGCGCAATGTGGACATTATCTTTTTAATACGCTTTTATTAGCTTCACCTGTATGTTTGTATGTTTGTATGTATGTATGTAACTGACTTTTCCCTGAGATCTGTTTCTCCTCATATACACTATTTAAGCTGCAAAGAAACATTTACAGGCATCTTTCAGAAAGAAAACAGTTGATTCTTTTTAATACGCTATTATATTAGTTTCACCTGAATGTTCGTTTGTTTGTTAAACTAAAAAGTAAAAATAAATTAATAGTTTAAAAAACTAAAAAACACGCTTTTTAGAGTTAATCAAATTAAAAAGTAAAAAATGATTGTTAACAGGAGAATAAATGACTGACGAGAAAATGAATGTCACTGTTCTAAAAGCGTGGGTGCTTTGTATGACATTTTAAAACTAACTCTGCATTTCGGAATGAAACTAATGAAAATTAAAACGATTGATATCGAGCACCCCACGCTTTTAGAACAGTGACATTCATTTTCTCGTCAGTCATTTTATTTCTCATGTTAACAATCATTTTTTACTTTTAATTTGATTAACTCTAAAAGCGTGTTTTTTAGTTTTTTTAAATTATTAATTAATTTTTTACTTTTTAATTTGATTAACTCTAAAAGCGTGTTTTTAGTTTTCTTAAACTATTAATTAATTTAACAAGTTGACATTAAATGTGTCCACGTTAACATTTTTCCCCTGTCGTTTTGTCTGTTTTAGCAAAATGACATATTGTATGAAAATCTATGTATCGGATATGAGCTACAGAATTTTTTTATTTTTTACAGCATTTTTTTCTATTTTCTAAAATTTTGTAAAAACTTAATACACGATCAAAAAATAGATTTTCTTTCTATAATAAGTTTATAATTACTATAAATGAATTACACATTTGAAAAAAATGATTTACTACTGATTTAATATTGTCAAATGTCTCTGTAAACCGAATACACTTTAATTTATTATAACCATCACTTACAATACGAATATTATCTTTTTAACATTAAATGTATTCATGCTAACATTTTTTCCTGTTGTTTTGTTTGTTATAGCAAAATGCCATATGGCATGAAAATCTGTGTGTCTGATTTGAGCTACAGTGACATATTTTATGTTCTCGTCAACCTGAATCCATTCCCCAATAAGCACATTTTGAATGAAAAACTCCCTCCCCTCCCTCGTCTATAATTCTAGCTCTCTCTTTATATATATATATATATATATATATATATAATTAGAAATATTAAATTATTAAGATATATTAGTGAATAGTAAATTGTAGTAGCAATGTTTTGTAGGAAAATATTTTTATAACAATATCAGTGCATAAAAAATTATTATTTTGTTATCATTTTTTTTTTAAATATTTTAATAACAATATAAAAAAACAACTGTATTTGTTAGCTAATGAAATCAGACCAGTTTTCACCAAGGAACCTTTTTGGTTCACCACTAACTGCTGCATCGCTTTTTCTACTGAATTATAATTATTATTATCAAATATCACAAACAAATCGAAACTTTTTTCTTATTTTAAACTTCTTATATATAAAAGCATGCATTTGTATGCCAATATGCGTTTCTTAAAGTTTAAAACTATAACACTTAGAAATCATTTTTTTCCCTTTGAGTTTACTACTTTTTAATTTATTATAACCATCATTTACAATACGAACATTATCTTTTTTAACAAGTAGACATTAAATGTATTCATGCTAACATTTTTTCCTGTTGTTTTTTTCTGTTATAGCAAAATGCCATATGGCATGAAAATCTGTGTGTCTGATTTGAGCTACAGCATATTTTATGTTCCTCGTCAACCTGAATCCATTCCCAAAAACACATTTTGAATGAAAACTCTCCCCCTCCCCCTCGTCATAATATATATATATATATATATATATATATAATTAGAGAATTGTAGTAAATGTAATAAATAAATAAATTGTAGTAACAATGTTTTGTAGGAAAATATTTTTATAACAATATCAGTGCCTTATAAAAAATTATTTTGTTATCAATTTTTTGTAATAAAATATTTTAATAACAATATAATTGGTTAACAGTTTCATTAAAAACAAATTACTTTTTTTTATATATTTTTAAATTGAAAATTTTGAATTGAAATTGTCAATTGAATGTTATTTGCAGGAAATAAATTGCCTAAATAAATAATAGATTATAGCCTAGATAAATTTTACTCTCCAATTTTTTTTTTTTGCCATTCTTTTTCTGTTTTTTAAAAATTATGTAAAAAAATTAATATACGATCAAAAGTATATTTTCTTTCTATAATGCATATATAGTTAAATGAATTAATCTAGCGTTTATTTTAATGTGGCTCTACTGAATCTATGTTGCCACAATGAATGTTGTCTACTGAATCAATGTTGTCTCTGTAAACCGAATAGGCTTCAATTTATTATAACCATGACGCACAATACGCACATTATCTTAACATTAAACGAATCCATGTTAATGTTTTTCCCCTGTTGGTTTGTATGACATATTATATGAAAATGTGTGTCTGATTTGAGCTACAGCATTTTTTACGATCCTCGTCAACCTGAATCTAAATCCCAATAAACACCTTTTTGAATGAAGAACTTCCCCGAATAAAACGTGCGTCAGGGGCTTTGAGTTATTTCCATACATTTGGCAGTGTGGGTGAAGGTTGTTTGGCGACATTCCTCCTGAGTCACCATCCGACGTCGCGACGTCTTCCTTCATTCATGGTGAGGCACCTCGCGCACGAACGATGGCCGCTCGCAAACTGCTCACCGTCGACACCATCAACCCCTCGTCAGAAACATGCAGGGGGAGGGGGAGGACTCCCCCACGGTCAGGGAGGGCCCTGGAGATCGAGAGGGAGCTCAGGAAGGTAAAGTATTGGACATGGAGATTTGTTTTTATTGTATCCAACACAGTGGTAGGCAACATTTTTTTAACTTTGCATCTCCTGTAGCATAGGAAATGTAAGGGAAAAAATGTCTTTTTAAAAATTATATCTGAATTTCTTTACTTAATCTTTAAAAATTGTCTTTAAGTTTAAAAAAATAGTCCTTTAAAAAAAGAAAAAAAAAAAAAAAATGTCTTTCAGACACACACCTTGACCTTACATGATCATTAAATATCACTGCAGCTTTAACAGTTTGTTATCATGTGTGAACAAAATATTTTTCTAGTATGAGAATCATGTGAGAAAACATCAAACTAGCAAAGTGTAAAAATATTATTATTATTATATAATAACGAAATATTAATATTATTATTAAATAAATATTACTGATATTAAATGAAAAAAATTAATATTTTCCTTTGCATAACCTATGGCAAAGGACAATTCAGCCACACACACTTAGGAAGGTCAAGGTTTGTGTGGATGAATTCTCCTTAAATATCATCATCAACATTAAATAACATAAAAATCATCATTAAATATCATTGTATATTTAAAAGTTTATAATCATGTGTGAGCAAGTTATTTTTGTAATATGAAAATCGTGTGAAAAAACATGAAACTAACAAAAAAGTAAAAATATTATTATTATATAATAAAGAAATATTATTATTAAAATATTATTATTATTAAATAAATATTATTAGCATTGAAATATTATTATTAAATGTATTATTATTATTTTTCCTTTGCATATCCTATGGCAAAGAGAATTCAACCACACACCTCTTGATCTTTCATCATCATTAATATCATATCACTGTTTCTTTAATAGTTTATTATCTTATAGGAACAAATAATTTTTCTAGTGTGAGGATCACGTGAGAAAACTCGAAACTAACAAAAATTAATTAAAATATTATTATTATATAATAAAGAAATATTATTATTTTTTACTTTCCATATCCTATGGCAAAGAGAATTCAACCACACACCTCTTGACTTTCATCATCATTAATATCATATCACTGTTTCTTTAACAGTTTATTATCTTATAGAACGAATAATTTTTCTAGTGTGAGGATCACGTGAGAAAACTCGAAACTAACAAAAAATTAATAAAAATATTATTATCATATAATAAAGAAATATTATTATTTTTTACTTTCCATATCCTATGGCAAAGGAGAATTCAGCCCCACACCTCTTGACTTTTTGTCATTATTAAATATCACTGCAGCTTTAGCAATTTAATATCATGTGTGAACAAGTTATTTTTCTAGCATGAGGATCTTGTCAGAAAACACGAAACAAGCAAAATGGAAAATATTATTATTAAATAATAAATAATTATTATTTTTTTTCCTTTGCATATCCTGTGGTAAAGAAGAATTCAGCCACACACCCCTTGACCTTTCATGATCATTAATTATCACTGTAGCTTTAACATGGTGTTTGTTATCACGTGGGAACAAGTAATTTTTCTAGTATCAGGATCACGTAAGAACACATGAAACTAACAAAAGTAAAAATATTATTATTATATAATAAAGAAATGTTATTATTATTATTAAAATATTATTATTTTTTCTTTTGTACATCCTATGGCAAAGAAGAATTTAGCCAAAAACCTCTTTACCTTTCATTTTCATTAAATATCACTGCAGATTTAATTTCTTATTATCACATGTGAACAAGTTATTTTTCTAGTATGAGGATCCTGTGAGAAAATTTGAAATTTACAAAATAGCAAAAATGTTGCTTAATAAAGAAATATTATTATTATTTAAAGAACATTTTTTTCCTTTGCATATCCTATGTCAAAGCAGAATTTAGCCAAACCTCTCTTGACCTTTCATCATCATTAAATATCATTGTAGCTTTAATAGCTTATTATCGTGGGCGTTGAAGTTATTTTTCTAGAATGGGGATGATGTGAGAAATCATGAAACTAACAAAAAAAAAAAAAAAAACCCCATCATTATTAAATAAAAAAAGAAATAATATTATTAAAATATTTTTATTAATGAAATATTATTATTGTTGAAACATTGCTGTTATTAAATAAATATGATTATTTTTTCCTTTGCATAACCTATTGTAAAGGAGAACACAGCCACATACCTCTTGATCTTTCATCATCATTAAATATCACTATAGCTTTAACAGATATCATGTGTGAACATTTTTTTCTAGTATGAGGATCATGTGAAAAAACATGAAATTAACAAAAACTAAAAGTATTATTTTATAAAGAAATATTAATATTAAAATATATTTATTATTGAACTGTTATTATTATTAAATAAATATTATTATTTCCTTTGAAACCTGTTGTAAAGGAGAATTCAGCCACACACCTCTTGAATCCTCAATATATCACTGTAGCTTTTTGCACAATTCATTGACATGTGTGAACAAGGTTTTTTTCTAGTATGAGGTATCTATTTATTATGACTTTAAAACTATAACACTTAGTAATAAAATTTTTTTTTTATTAGTGTGTTACAAAAATCATGAAAGACTCTTATCAATTTATTTTAATTAAATAAAAATTAATCTTAATATAGTTCAAAATTAAATTTAATGTAGTAATTTATTGTTGTAACAGTATATTATATTATTTTAATATGTCAGTAAAAAGTGAATTGAAGTAGCAGTGTTTCGTAGAAAAATACTTTTATAACTATATCAATGCTTTATAACGTATTATTTTTGTCAGCAATGTTATGTAATAAAATGATTTAATAACAATATAACAGTTTCATTAAAAACAATTTATTTTTATGCGTTTTTAAATTAAAAACTAATTTTAGTGTAGTATTTTAATGCATTAACAATATATTGTCTTAATATATTAATTAAGTGAATTGTAGTAGCAATGTTTTGTAACAAATTGTTTTTGTAATAATATGAAGTTTTATAACAAATTATTTTTGTAACAATATTGTTTTATAACAAAAATTTTTACTGACAATATCATCGTTCAACAGTTTTTTTAAAAAATAATTTACTTTTTTTAATACGTTTTTAAATTGAATATTAATTTTGGTATAGTATTTTAATGTAGTAACAATATGTTATATTGTCTTAATATATTATTAAAGTGAATTGTAGTAGCAATAAGTAATAAGTAAGTGTAGTAGCATTTTGCAACAAATTGTTTTTGTAATAATATCAAAGTTTTATAACAAATTATTTTTGTAACAATATCAATCTTTTATAACAAAATATTTTAATAACAATATCAATCTTTTATAACAAAATATTTTAATAACAATATCACCGTTTAACAGTTTCATTAAAAACAAATTACTTTATTAAATATGTTTTTAAATTCAAATGCTTTGAAAAAAAAATGTATTAAAAAAAAATGTAGTTCCGTGTGAATTAAAATTTTTGCCAAATTGAAATAGAAGTGAACGTGTGATCTTAAATTCCTAATAAAGAAATATAAATACTTTACTTCCACAAATGATGAAATAATGTGTTAATTAATATGATTAGAAAGTATTTTTAGACTTTTGTTTGCCCTCTAGAAATATTGAAAGTTTAGTTTGGTTACAGGTATATAATTTTAATTTGCAGTTTCTTTTTTTTTATTAAAGGTTATTATTAAAGTTTATTATCTTTCATCAAATTTTAGTTACGTTTGGTTATATTTGCTAGTTATAACACAAAAGCATTTGTTATATTTACTAGTTATTAATAGAGTTTTAATTTACTAGTTCAATATCACGAACATATAAAAATATAGATTCTATCAAATAAAGGCCATAAATGCAATATTCTTTACAATAAAAAACAATTGAATTACAATTTGGATTACAATATAAAATTGATTTTTTAGTTTAATTAATTTAGGTTTTTAAAATTATTATTTTATTCCTTTTACAATCATATGATAAATAAATTTTTCAGATTTTTTTCATTGAATAATCAACTATTTTTTATAAATAAACTCTGAAAAGGTGTATTATTATCATGTAGTATATAATAGAAAATATTTGATATCATTTAAAAGAAAAACTTCGTAAAAATTAAATAGAAAAATACTAATAACGCATTAAATAGTAAAATACTAATAAGGGGAATTATAGTCATTTAGTAATTTATGCACTTAAATATTTTATTTATTTTAAACATAAAAAATTAATACAATTAATAACATTAAAAATAACTTTTTAATTGTTAGTACAAAAACTCAATGTACTGAGAGAAACATTTTTACTGAAATTTCCAGTTGAGTAATTATAAAATAGCTAGTTAATAAACGTCATATTAGTTCATTAAATTCAAATTAATTTTTTTTGATAAAACACTTAAAATTAATACAATACATTTCACAATAATTGAAAAAAAACTTTGAAAATTACTCCTGTATATTAAGTTACAGGTAATATGATATTGGATATAACAAATTTACTTTATATACTAAAAATCATAATGTTTATTATTGACTAATTGACTACTCAGTATATAGAGAGTAACATTTTTACTGAAATTGCCAGTTGAGTAATTATAAAATGGCTAGTTAATAAATATCATATTCGTTAATTAGTTCATTAAAATCTAATTAACGAATATTATAGATATTACTACTTCTTTTCTTCATTGGCTCAACAGCCCCATGGTTATCCAAAGCCGTGCATCTACTGGTAGATTTCCCCAATATTGACAGCCCTTGTCCAACTCTACAAATTGGACTGGGACCTACGGTTTAAAGTGGATTCCATGGTTATTCAAAGCCGTGCATCTACTGGTAGATTTCGAGAGAGGAAATGTTTTCTTTTTACGAGGTAAGATTGACAGCCCTATGTCCAACTGTACAGTTATATTGGACTGGGACCTACGGTTTAAAGTGGATTCCGAACCACTACAAACATCCATGGCCCCACCGGAACTCCAACCGGAAACATGAGGCGCTCAGCGCCACATGCCATTCGGCCATCAGGTTAATCAATTTTACAGTTGAAAAAAAGATTGCCTTTCTGGGAAAAAAAAAAAAAAAATGTTTTCAGTGCCCTCTTTTTTATTCTGCATCTAAGCCACTCTTACCATCTAACATTTAAGAAAAAGAATGGTATTTTTTAAAAAAAAAAGCACTTTTTTTTTTTATTCTTTTACAATGCTTAAGGATGTCACGCTCAAATTCTTGCATCCTTTAAAGTAACACATTCATTAAACAATGGCACTAGATGATTCATTCCCAATTGGATTTTCTGTTGTTTTCTTGGCTCCCAAAAGAAATTCGTGAAATTCTTAGAATACTCAAGATTCTCCACGATGTTTTATGTCTAAACAAATACAAACATACTCCTTTCTATAACGTCGTTTTCTTTCCTTGATTTTTCACTATTTAATTTTAAATTTGTTTATTTTTGCTCTTGTTTATTTGTCTAGCTGTTTATGCTCATTTATTTTTTGAAGTCATTAGTACTTGCATCTTCTACTAATTTTTGATTTAATATTTTGTTTTAGGGGGCCGGAGGATCGAGTGATTAGCGCTCTGGCTCTCAGTGCTACAGGTTTCGGGTTAGAGTCCCGGCAGTGACAGGGGTGTTTGTAGTGGTTCTGAATCTGCTTTAAAAGTAGGTCCCGATCTAATATGATTGTAGAGCCTTGGGCTGATAACCCTATCCTGTAAATAGAAAAGATCTCCTGTCTCGAAATCTGCCAGTAAGCAGACGGCCATGGTCCTACATGGGCTGTAGTGCCAGGGAGTTAGTTAGTTAGCTTATTTTGTTTTAGAATAACAATCATTTTTATCCAAGGCCATTATTGACTAGTAAACTTGATATGTAATACCTTCAGTGTAACCCAGTGTGCTCTGCTGGAAGGAAGCTACTACAAAGCACTTATATTTTGACGTTACAATTTGGATAGCGCACTCTCAAAGGGAAGTTTGCAGTTTACTCAAGCTGAACGATTGAATTTTCCTTTCTATAAATTAATCGTGTCCATCCCAGGAAGAATACAAGTGAATTATTAATCAATTGACACAATATTTTATAGTTCAGATTCGGATCATGGTGATTTTGTATACTTAAATAATACCATTACAGATTTCTGCATTTTTTTCAGTCTAATACCTTTCCTAATTAACTTTTTCATTGAGGAGAAATCGATTGATTGTGAATGTTGAATTTGTATAGTGATTAATATCTGACAGTCGACAAGACTTTATTAGCTTAATGTTTTTCATCTTTTTCTTCACTAGCTCAACAGCCCCATGGTGGGCAAAGGCCGTCTGCCTACTTGAAGATTTCGAAACATGAGATATTTTCTTTTTCACAAGGTATAGTTTGAGCCCTACGCCTAACACTGTAAATATTAAGGCACAAGTCTAAGGTTTAGAGTGGATTCCGAAACACTACAAACATCCCTGATACTGTTGGTACTCGAACACGAAGCCTGTAGCAAAGAGTGGTAGTACTCTTATCACTCGATCATCAAGCCTACTTAATGTAGGCTCCTAGAAATAAGGTGGCTTGATGGCTAATTGTTCAGTGCTCTGGCTATTGATACCACAATCTCCAGATTTGAATCCTGGCGGTGGCATGGATGTTTGTGAGGGGTTCGAATCTGTAGGTTCCGGTCTGTTCAGCCCTCGTCTGCACAAGGCGACCTTAGAACGACAAACCAAACCAAACTTAGAAATAAGAATGAGAAAATATTACAGATATTTCTGCTGTTCAATCTTCATGACGTATAAGGAAATATAAAGTAGTCTGAAGCATAAAGTGTTCACAGCTAAAAAAAATATTAAGTGACCAAATCATAAAGTGGCGGCAGTTAAAAAAAAATATAGAGTGACCAGAGCATAAAGTGGCTATAAGAAAAAATATAAAATGGTCAAAGCATAAGTTGCCATAACTAAGAAAAAAATATAGAGTGAGCAAAGGATAAAGTGGCCACAGTTAAGAAAAAAATATAGAATGACCAAAACATAAAAGTTGCCAAAACTAAAAAAAATATAGTGACCAAGTCATAAAGTGGCACAGCTAAGAAAAAATATAGAGTGAGCAAAGCATAAAGTGACCACAGCTAAGAAAAAAATATAGAGTGAGCAAAGCATAAAGTGACCACAGCTAAGAAAACGTGTAGAATGATCAAAGCATAAAGTGTCCACAGTTATGAAAAAAATATACAGTGACAAAATCATAAAGAGGCCACAACTAAGAAAGAATATAGAGTGACCAAAGTATAAAGTGTCCCCAGCTAAAAAAAACAAGTGACCAAATCATAAAGTGGTCGCAGCTAAGAAAAAAATATAATGTGATCAAAGAAGGAAATGTCCAAATGTACTATACCATGCATTGTACTATACCATTATTTCTATTGTATTTTACTATAACGCTATTTATGATTCAAACATTCAACATATTGGCATAACACATAATGTCAAATTTTAATATAGTAAGATAAAACTTTATTCAAGTCTTAAAAGGGAGTCTATCCATTTTCAACTGCTCTATGCAATAAAAAAAATGCCTACAACAATCAATCCTTTCATACACTTCTCGTAGGCGGACAACAAGGAGAAAGAAAACCATCTAACAGGTGTTGGAAGAATAATCTATAAAAGCGTGATGAAACAGTCATGGTGGATCTCTTCCAACGAGCTCAGTTGGCAGACACCCGACACATTGTTCTCACCTTTTGTAATTTGTTTCCCTGCTGTTTGTACTGTAACATTGACACCCTCCCCCTACCCTCACAACATGTAGGGTGGAAGTGATTGGACCCAGTTTAGTTTTGAATGTGAAGTAGCTTTGTTTTCCTACAAGGAAAAGAAAGACAATTCGTATAAACCCCGTTGTTAGACTTTTGTCAAGAAAGTAGTTGACAGCTTTAGGTTACTGCGCACGAAACACAATTAAAGCACACAACTTTAGTTTTGTGTTCATTATACGTTTTTATGAACTTTGTTTAGTCTGAGCTACAATGCATGTACTTGGCCCAAATGTATAGATCAGTCCTTGGAAGCTTTCCAACTGTTGGTATAATTTAGGTTAGTTGTGTTACTACTGCTATTACACCATATCACTGTGCTTAGAGCTGAGTTGCCCCTATAGAGTTTGGGAATAATGTGAGTAAGAGAGCAGTCTGATTGGGCTCGATGACGCTCTTACAGTCATATGAGACCGGGACCTACGGCTTAAAGTGGATTTCGAACCACTACAAACATTCACGTCACCCCCGGCACTCGAACTCTGTGGCACCGAGCGCCAGAGCACTACACACTCAGCCCTTCAGGCCCCTGTTAGGCTATACTAAAAGTAATACATTCACCTGTTAATGCTGCGCTTTATCGACTATTAGATTGTAAAAATTAGTTGTTTTTCCATGTCGGCCACTTTGACCTGAGGTCATACGCTATCTCTATAATAAACCCTAATCCGCTTTCTTTATAAAAGAAAAATAGTTAATTTGCTAGAAAATAATCTACAGCTTTAGATTACAGCGGAGTTACATAAAACACAATTAAAGAATATAACTTTAGTTTTATGTTCATTATTCATTTTTATGAATTTTATTTAGTCTGAGGTAAAATGAATGTGCTTGGTAAAAACTATGGATCAAACTTTGGAAGCTTTCCAAAGTTGTATAATTCAGGTTCGTTATGCTACGTTAAAAGCAATATATTCACCTATCAATGCTGTGTTTTATTGTCTTTTAGATTATAATAATTTTTTTTTTTTTTTTTTTTTTGAAAAATATGTATTATGATAAAGGACCATGCTAATAAATGCTATGATAAAGAATCATGTTAATAATTGCTTTGATAAAGAACCATGTTAATAAATGTTATGATAAAGAATTCTGTTAATAAATGTTATGATAAAGAATTCTGTTAATAAATAAAATGATAAAGAATTATGTTAATAAATGAAATCACAAAGAGGCGTTAATAAGTGAAATGATAAAAAATCGTTAATAAATAAAATGATAAAGAATCATGTTAATAAATGAAATGATAAAGAACCATGTTAATAAATGTTATGATAAAGAATCATGTCAATAAATAAAATGATAAAGAATCATGTCAATAAATAAAATGATAAAGAATCATGTTAGTGAATGAAACGATAAAAACAATTGGAGAGAAATTTAAAACACAGATGAGTTATTTACAAAACACGCTAAGTGAATGAGTGTGCCTACTTGAAAAAAGGGCACGAGTTCCAAGAAAAATACTCGTACAAATGTCATGGGTTACGTCCAAATACTTCTCTTAATTGTTCAACTATACAACAACTGCATTTGTTAGCGAGACATAATGAAATCAGACCAGTTTTCACCAAGGAACCTTTTGGTTAACCACTAACTGCTGCATCACTTTTTATACTGAATTATAATTATTATTATCAAATATCACAACAAATCGAAACTTTTTTTCTTATTTTAAACTTCTTATATATAAAAGCGATTTTTATGTCAATATGCGTTTCTTAAAGTTTAAAAACTATAACACTTAGAAATCATTTTTTCCCTTTGAGTTTACTACTTTTTTATATTTGTAGAGAAAGATTAAGGGAAAAAAATCTTATTAGTTATTTTATAATTAAATAAAAACTTTATTGATTTCATTGCTAAAATATCTTAAAGCCATCAGAGGAAGTCAAGCATTAAAAACTCCTGGCTTCTGTTCTGCTGTCCTCTGGGAACGTTTATTGTTTACGATATTTAAAAGAAAATAGGGTAGAAATGTTTACTGCTTTCCGTTTACTTTATAAAAACAATATTAAATTTTTTTAAAAATACTAACTGATTAAAATTGAGCAAAAATTTACTGTCAATTATTGGATAAAAATGTTTTAGTCAAATTATATTAGTTAAATCAACTTGTTTAAAAATATCAATATTAATTTTGTATTGATATTTGTCTAATAAAATTTACCAAAACTAAAAATATTTTATTTTTTGTAGACCAGCAAATTTGGATTATAGTTGATAGTTATTAGTACGAAGTAACACAATTTTAAAATATGTTTTACGTTTTTGAATTGCTTTTTGAGCTTTTATCAATTTTTATTTTAATGTATTTTAAAAATGTTGTCTATTTTATTTATTGTATTTTTTTCTGTCTTGGTAATCTGCTTTAATTATAACTTTGCCATTTAAAATTTTGATAATAATTTGCTCGTTACTTATTTCTGGATGGCTTGCGTACTACTTTCTGATGCCTGCGCAATCTTTAAAAAACATTACTTGCTTATTATCTATTTTACTTAACAACATTTTGAATTTCACAGCTAAAAATTGCAACTTTGTTTCAGTGTTCTTTGCTGAACAGACACTTCTTATAAGTTTGGGCCAAGTTTGTAAACATTCACTTGTTCATCAAAAAAATATCTGAGGAATTATCAAAACATTCAACTGAGATGGATAAACGTTTGGGAAGCGTTGTAAAACTTTTCGATGTACTGGTCTAATGAAAACATCCTTCCTCCCAAACCTATGGGCAAAAATGGACAAAGAATACATCGCCAGTTTGGTAACACTTTGCTCTTAAGATGCACTGTCCTCAATAACAATTCCATAGATATTTTGCAAGGAATTTAGTTAATAGTTAATGAAAAAATTCCCATTTGTTATCACTTTGAAATATAGTTATTGTTGACATAAAGATTGGACATGGACATCCATTAAAATATTTTAACTGTAACTTTATTTCGCTCGTTACAATTTAGCATAAAACGATTCCATCATTGTTCGAAGTATATTTATTATGCTTGATGGGATAAACTTAAAGCAATTGTAAACGTGTTTAGTAGAGTATATCCTATCCAATATATATGTATATTTTTGAGGACAAAAACAGTTAGGTGGTTATTGAATAGCCTAAAAGAATTGAAACTTTAATAAAAAACGAAAGTAGATATTGAAACTTATATTAGAAACAGGAATAGATTAGGATTAGAATGGATAAATCCACTTCTGCTATATTTCGTTCTTTATAGTTAAAATGTTTATTTTTCTCAACAAAAGGTTCTATTTAACTTTTTTGTGAGGACAAAAACATTTAGGTGGTTATTGAATAGTCCAGAATTGAAACTTCCAGAAAAAAATTAGATAGATATTAGAAACCTGGATTAGAGTGGATATATTATTGTGCAGATGGATATTGGAGTGGATACCACATGACTAAATTCTTAAGTTTCTTAAGGAATATTCCATATGAATAAATTCTTAAGTTTCTTAATGTATAATCCATGGATTATAGCAAGGAAAATACTGTAATTTTCATGTAGAAATAATCCCTTCCAATAATTTAAAACAATTTCATCCGAAGTAACACATTATAACTCCTATTTAGACAAAGTTCTCACCGGATAGCATTGAATTCCCCAGCGGAATGGGGGAGAGGATGAATGTTGGTGGAGGAATGCGGATAATATCCTCCGCGACATTCTAAAATTAGAGCCCTCCTTCCTGCGATTCCCATCCATCTTGCATTGTTTGGCCGCGTGTAGGAGGTAGATTTCAAATCGAAATTCTGGCCCGCCTCCAAACGCGTAATTCCATGGACGAGTTCCATTCACAATAAAAAGCTCTCGAGGATGGACGAAAAAGAAGCTTCTGTTTTCGGTTTGAAACTTTAGAGACACTTGTTTTGCGCACCAATGCAGATTTCAGATGAGATCATAATAAATTGATTTCTAGATTTCTTTGATTGTGGATAGATATTTAAAGTTAAAATGTAATGGTAAAATGTGTTGCAGAGTAGAAGCCCACTTTGTCGATTTACGGTCATACTGCCCACGAGGACTAAACAGACTGGGACCTACAGTTTAATGGGATTCCGAACCACTCACAAGCATCCATGCCACCGCCCACTCGGATTCAACTGAAAATCTTCTACAAATCTGTCGTTCTGTATCGAAGGATCTCGTTTCAATAATTCTGGGATTTGAAAATAACAACAGTAGTCATAATGAATCAGTTATTTAACTATACCAAAACTGGACCGGATGGAAGAGGTGCCATGGATGGATGTAGTGGTTCGGAATCCACTTTAAACCTTAGATTTGGTCTAATATGACTGTAGAACTGTTCAGCGTACCCACCCGTAAAAACAACGTTATCGAGCCAAGTAAGACTTCTACTTACGGATGGTTGATCCCAACAGAAGTTCTCAGCCCACCCCCTTCCTCCTTAAATGAGATCATAAGGGTTCTTGGACTTGGTCTAGATGTTGCTGTCTGCCATGAATGTTTGTAGTGGTTAGGAATCCACTTTAAACCGTAGGTCCTGATCTAATATGATAGTAGAGCTTTGCGGGGATAATGTTACTCGCATCCGTAGCATATCTTCAAACTACACTTGCCTCTTGGGTAGTGCTAAATGAGTAACGTCGGCGAAGCCCTTCCTAATGGCATAAAGATAACTGTCTAAGTATTTGTCAGCTGCATTAGAAAAAAATTAATACTATATCATAATAGAATATATTTTATTTGTCTGTTGTTGTCCTTATATGTCATGGAATATATTTATGTTTCTTGCTAATTTTGTGCCATTTCATAGTTAGATTAATCTTTTAATTCTCAAATAACCAAATATGACTTAAGTTTGTTAATTATCACCAGCAATAGCGCAACAGGCCCACGGTGGGCCAAGGCCATCAACCTACTGGCATATTTTGAGACAGGAGAGGTTTACTTTTGAGGGTAGGGATACCAGTCCTACGCACAACGGCGTACAGTCATATCAGACCTGAACTTGGGACCTTAAATGGAATTCCAAACCAATACAAACATCCATGTCACTGTCTGGCTCGAACCCGAAGCCCCTAGTGCACCAAGAGCCATAGCTCTAGTCACTCGGCCATCCGGTCCTTGGTTAATATATGCCTTTAGATAATATAAATAAATAAAGTAATGCATGTAATTGATTTTAAAGATCCGATGAGTTATCTTAAGAATTTGTTAAAGTCAGTTGAGATTTTTCTCTTTTTGTAATACTTACTTTAATTAAATACGATATTAGTCCCTTGTAGCTTTTTATTTAAAATTTGTGAAACATTATACAGAAAAAAGAGAAGAATTTAAGCTAGCCTTAATTAAATTCAGTTTTAATATAACTATTTAATTAATGACTAGAAATATTGCAGTAAAATAGTGTGAAACAATACCATTATCATTTGATGTAATAAAGCATATGAACAGTTTAATACTGTGGCCTCATTTCATGAATAAATTGGTAATAAATATTTTAGATACGAGGTTAGAACTAAATTGAAAATAGGCCCATAAATAAAAATTTTCAATGCTCAAACAAATAAAAAGCGGATTGAAAACAAAGCTTCATACTGACCTTTAATAAAATTCCAATTTCCATGGATTTTTTTAAAAAAATTCAATAAACGACTTTAATATATTTCTCATTGTTTCATAGATATGACGATTAATCGTCCTGTGGCCATGAATTTGTCGTGCAAGTGTGTCAAATTTAGTTCTTAGAAAGCATGGCTGCGCTCATCTATCTGCAAGGACAAGTATTTTGAATTCAAGTATTTCAATGTCATATGGGTAGCATCATATATTTACTGAATTTTATCTTTGTGAATCCCTACGGCTTCTTTGTTATGCCTTTTTTTTCTACGTCAGTGAGACTCGTATTCCATTTATATATAACCACGAATAGCCTAACAGATGACAAAGGGAGGATATTGTTTTCTGGTACATCTGTTTTAGGGGACATGTCGGAAATCTTCCACCATTTTGTCACTGCGAGATGCTTACACACTGGGGATAATAAATAATAAATATTGGTGTTAATAAATGAAATAGATTCCTTGTACAGAATACACATTATATTGAACAAAATACCATATTTATCTTTTTAAAAAATAGCCGTACATAAAAATTAGTCGACGCTGATAGTCGTCCATTCTAAAATTTAATCTTGATCGTCCATTTGTGATAGTTATCAGCAGTTCGTCCATTTTATAATTTAATCTGTTTCATCCATCTCGTTCTCGTTGATCTCATTCGTTCATTTTTTTTAAGTACGTCCATTTTATAATTTTAATCTTAACAATTTCATCCTTTGTTGATGTTCGTTCTTTTATAATTTAATTTTGATCGTTCATTTGTAATAATTATCTTCATTTTATAATCGATCCATTTGTAATTTTCTTCAGTTCGTCCATTTTATAATTAATCTCGATCGTCCATTTTGTAAAAGTTATCATTGTCCTTTATAAAAGTTATCTTGTCCGTCCATTTATAAAAGTTATCTTGATCGACCATTTTATAATTTTAATTTTGATCCTCCATTAGTAATAGCTATCTTTAGTTCGTCCATTTTATAATTTATTCTTGATCGTCCATTTGTAATAGCTAACTTTAGTTCGTCTATTTTATAATTTAATCTAGGTCATCCATTTGTAACAGTTCCCATTTTATAATTTAATCTTGATCGTCCATTTGTAACAGTTATCTTTAGTTCGCCCATTATATAATTTCATTTTTTATGATTTAATCTTAATAATTTAATTCAAACTCTAAATAAAGTGTAGTTAATTAACTATCGAACGCTAAAATAAATTGATAAATTATAGATTTTAACAATTGATTTTTAGTTTTTCTTTTTTTTAATTTGTTGACATATTGTTTAAAAAATATTTTATTTCTTTTGCATATAGCAACGAGTTATATTTGATGGCTTACATTTTCCTTAACAGCTGGTATTGGAAGGATACATTTCTTAAATATTAATTTGTTTCTTTATATAAATTACATCAATTTCGGGTTGTCATGTAACTGGTCTATAATAAGTCAGATTTTTTTTCCCATCATACTTATGTAACAAAGTATTTTAAATCTTCCGAATGATATGTTATTATTCAGTTCTAAAAATAAGACGAAACAAAAACTGTTAGCATAAACATGACGTCTTAAAAATATCCCTCCGTGTTAATAACTTGAAACATGCCTCGTATCTCGCGCCTAAATATAGCCGCCCGATGCGATGCATTTCAATTAGATTTCGGTGAGGCTAGTTGGGGCGGGTATTTGACGGTAGATAGGACCTCTGCCAAATGCCTTACTTATCTCTCGATGAATTTTTGATGCAGTTTTTTGACGAGGCGAAACAGTTGCGGGAGTTTAAAAATCCATGCAGAAATTCAGATCAAATATTTAAGAGCTGCAATAAAATTAGTACTAGTGTTGTGGCTTTGTAAATTTTATTTTGTTTTGACTTGTAATATGCAAGAAATATTTGTTATTGCTTGTTTAATTTATAAAATTTTATTATATATATATATATATATATTATCTAATCATATATATATACAGGATGATTATAATTAAAGTTCCATTTTCAAACTGCTGTAAAAAAAGAACCACTCGTCAAGTTCAAATTTGAACTGAAGATACGTGAAGAAGGAACAGTACGGTATAAAAGTTCCCTAAGTGTGTGCTGTAAGCGACATACAGAAAGTGAACTCGGCTGCCAGTGATATTTTGAATCGAAATGACAACGTATTTGGCATGAGTTGGACACTAAACCAACTGTAGCGTTCAATGTGCTGGATTGTTTCGGTATTTTGGCGGAAAAATGACTTCCAAGTCATTCAACAGTTGTGACACTGTGAGTGGAAAGTCCATCCACCATGGCAGGTCATACCAAATTGGATGGAAAAAATCTGTGTACTTTTTTTTTTTGTCCAATACCGTTTTCCCGTTCTTCAAGTATCTTCAGTTCAAATTTGAACTCATTGTGACGAGTGGTACTTTTTTTCACAGCATTTTGAGTACGGAGGACGAGTTATCAATTCATGGTTTAGATTGATCAAATATTGAGTTATTTGAGCCGATGTGTGAGAGCACGCATTTTCATGATGAAAAATAATCCCATGTTACCTGTTGTTTTTCTTATTTCTCCGAAGACGTCTGGTAAACAAATACTTGTGTATACCGTTCAAAATGTATAATTTTACGATTCTCTAGTGGTACTGTGCCCACATGTTAATTAAACCCCCAAAACAGGAGATTTTTTTTGCTTCGAAGTGTTTCTGGCGTGAACAACTATTGTAGGGTTTGGCTCACCTTGGAAGACCAATGCAGTCGATTGCTTTTTATTTTCTGATTCATATTGAGCATAGACTCCATTCCGATTGAAGTATCTCCAAAACACGAATTTTGAACGAATCAATCAATCTTCTGGCTTCCAAAAAGTAGGCAAATAATAATCACTGAATGCCAGATCAGGGCTATATGGCGGATGATCCACCAATTCGATGCTGAAATCGGCTAAATATTGATTTGTTTAAGTCAATATGTGGAGGTCGCATTGTAATTATGATGAATAATCCTGTGTCAGCGTTTGCATTTTCATTATTCTCTGAAGAACTCTTGTAGACTTGTGTACTTCAAAACGTATAATTTTACTATTCTCTAGTGGTACTGTAGCCACATGTTAATTAAACCCCAAAAGACAGACGACTATTTGTTTCGAAATGTTACTTGCGAACAACTATTGTTGGGCTTGGCTCACCTTGGAAGAGCCATGCAGTTGGTTCCTTTTTATTTTCTGACTCATACGCATAGATTTAAGATTCGTCACCTGTGTAAATGTTGTACACAGTTTCTGATGCACCCCGATTGTATATGTGAAAATTTCTTTACACAAATCTACGCGAGTCTGTTTTTCAGCAGTTTGTTTGTCAAATTACAAATCCAACACGAACAAATTTTTTCACACCAAAATGTTATATAAAAATCTTTTGCATGCCTAAAGATGCCACCATCACATGACACATGACAATCCTGTACTGTCAATTCGCTCACAACATTGTTTTTTTTTTTTTTTTTGACACAACAACCAATTTTGGACGATTTTTTTTAAAATTCATCCATGAGCGAACGACGGCCACTTCTAAATTTTCCAGTCGTAAATTATCACACAAAAATGTCCAAATTTTCACGCTTTAATTCCATTTTGTTATTGACATAAAATTTCAAGTTACTGTATACAACAAAAAATGGAGTGATATTGGATTAGATGTGATTAAACTTTCACGAAATGCTCATTAGTTAATTCCATTTTGTTATTGACATAAAATTTTAATAATTGAATACAACAAAAGGGAGTCCTTATTGCAAAATGTTCTGCATAAGTAAAGATGAAAATGTCAAACTGACGGATATGTGCAGTGGTGCCCCGAAACACCAGTTCCGTATACATAAATAGAAATCCTCGCATCTCTCTTTCACTAATATCTACAGAAGCTTTATTTAGAGTCCTCCCTTGAAACTTGTGAATTTTAACAGGAAAGCTAATTGTGTTGAAAATTATTTTCGTGAACAGTTAGTATTTCTTTTTCCAAAAATTTCGTAAATGGTGGAATCAGAACATAGCCACCATTTCCATAAATTGTGCAGTGTAATTTTTAAATATGAAATTATTGATTTTTAATCCTGTCAGATGTTTGATCAGATAAGATCTTTGACGTAACCCAACGTAATGTGCATCATTTTTCTTTCAGGGAGTACTGAAACCTTTTACAGAAGTCATTCGTGCCGATATGAATGACATTCAAGCTATGAGCCAAAGCCATTGACATTCATTAGAGAAGTAAAATTCTATAATCAAGATCCAGACTTCATAAAATTATATTTTATGAAGTTAAATCAAAATTATAGTTTATTCCTTGTAGTTCCTATTATAGTTTTATTCCGTAATATTATTAATTACAATTCCTTTAAAAAATTTTAATTTTCAATTACTATTGATTATGACGGTAAGAAAAGAATATGACGGGGTTAAAAGTTTTTACATTGCTTTACTGGTTTAACTTCTGATTTTACGACACATCTAAGCTAAGTTTTTCTCTTCTTTTCTTCTGATGTAACTCTTTATTTCATAATATTTATACAGCATTCTAAAGGAAGCTATAGTACAAGTATATTGAGCAATTAGAGCTGGTAAATCAAGATTGTGAATTTTATACTATGACAATTGAGCTTACAAATTAAAATTGTGGAGCTTATACTGAGCAATTGAGCTTGCAAATCAAAGATTGGAAAACTTATACTGAACGATCGAGCTTGTAAATCCAAAGATTGTGAAACTTAAAAAGTATAATTTTTTTTACGAACAAGGACTAAATTTTAAGTGACATTAGTTAAAAGAAATAAATATCTTTCCATCTTTGAAGAAAGTATTTCTTAGAATAAAATAAGTCCAATTTGTAATTTATTCAGACAGTGAATTCTTTACTAGCAGTGGGCCATAGCGGACTTTTGGGTTA
>BPLR01019710.1:0-99377 GCA_021605095.1 Caerostris extrusa | reverse complement strand
AATTAAACGTTTTATCATGTCTGGCACCTGCATTTTGTAGAAATGAACATAAAATTAAATTTCCATAATCAATGTTAATTGATTTGCGATCTATTTGCAATATTTAAAAACAAAACAAGAACGTTAAAGCTGCAATGTGATTAAAATGTAACTAATTTGCCAACAATAATTTAAAAGACTGACATTTTTCAATAAAGGATACATTCTAAGAATTGATTAACAACTAAATTCAAAACGCAAGAGAGGAGTGTTTCAGAAAATTAATAAGCATTTTCAATGGATCTGATTTACATTTTCTTAAAAATTCTAGTATTCAAAATGATTTCAATTTCTAATGACAATTTTAAAGACAGTCAGTAGATAAAAATTAATTATCATCATTCGGCCTAGTTGTTATTTTTCTGGTTTCTCTGATTAAATTCAATAAAATTATCTAATAAATAAAATTAAAATTCCAAGCATTTATTCTACATCGTGCATTACAATTTAGATATTTACCCAAATGCATACTTATTTTTGAAAAAAAGGGTTGATCAATAGCCAAAACTGTTTGCATGTAAATAGATTCATTATTGACGTGGAATATTATACTTAAGATTTTTAATTCACATTGTATGATTCAGTATCATAACATTCTGGTAGTTAATATCATATAGAACAGCAATGCATTATAGTATCACCTTCATACACACTGTTAACCATCAAAATGCAAAACACCCAAGAAAAGAAAAGATATATAAAAATCATATTCATTAAACAGCATAAAGTACAAAGCATAAAGTGCAGTGATTATAAATACAATTCGCTTCTATTTGGAAGAATTAGGGTTTTATGTAACTACCAAGCCTGGCAGTAACTACTGTTACATGCCTCGGCAATAAATAAAATAGATTTTGGATGTAATTTTGGTGTGTGTAAGTTTCCATCTGTTTCCACACGTCATCAAAGTTGATCTGTCATACCAGTGGGATATTGCATCCCGGGCCAATAATAATTTATTAATCATCTAGAATATGCGTTCCATGAGCAATAGATTAGAATAACGGTCAGGCAAAAAGACAACAACTGTGTGAGCTGATGTGCGAAAAAAATTGTTGAGAAATGCGTGCCAAGTGCACATTGTCTTGGAGAAATATGGCTACAGACACGCTTTGAAATAAGGTAAGACAAGATACTCCAAACCTTCAGAGATATAGTGCTGTCTGTAGCAACAATGTTTATTAAGAAAATGCAGGAGTAAAATCCATCACCATCAAAAACCGCAATGTTAGATGAAGGACCGATATAACAATGAATAATGCAATATTTATGCAATCTCTTGGCATATTGTTTTATAACCGGGTATACTGTTAACCGATTCTGCCTACCCGTGGTGTTGTAGGCAGAATCGTGGTTAGTCTGAAAAGATGATTCGTCTCTTCAGTTTCCCATTTCTGGCATTCATCGCATCATTGCACATCTATGATTTTGAGTCAAATAAATTGCAGTAATGGACGCCTTGCTGAAATTGCGCTGTAAAAGGATATCGAATGGTATGTGCTGACACATTGTTATACAATAGAATCCATTTCATGCACTATGCTTCCTGCCGTTCCAATGGACTCCATCTGTGTTATGCACACAACATGCCAGTCCTCAAGTTTGGTGGTAAAATGAGACTGGGCAATCATTTTCGTCGGTTGTCCGATGATGCTGCATCTCTCGATTTCATACCCACTTCATTATAGTTTACCTTCCAACTGCCAACGTCAAATTCTCTGAAAAAGGTAATCCGCAATTCTTCCTGTATCAAACCAAGAAACGTATTTAATTGTTAGTATGTTTTATCATATTTATCCCATCTCTTCTATCCTATTTTGTCATTTTTTGATAACATTCTTCCTGATAAATTGAACTGCTCTTTCATCCGTCAAAAACATTTCAGTTGTGTTAGTTGCTTTTAAATTTTTTGATTCCAGAACCAGTCACATTTTGCCAGGTTGAAGGAAATATTTAAAAATAAGTTTACTTTCCTCAAAGGCATAGTTAAAATATGTCATATTATGTTATAGTAATACTTAGAATATTGTGCATAAAAGGACTTCCCAATAAATAAATAAAAAAACTATCAATGATAAGTATTGATTATGACTAAAGTTATAATACAAACCAAATGCTCCGAGAATCTTCTATATAAAAAAATATATTCTTGAAAATTTTAGATTTATTTTCAAATTTTTCCGAATCTAATACATATATTTAGAATAAGTATTAAATTTTGTATATATTTATATGCATTTATAATATATAAAATATTTGTCATATACCATCCAATTATAACTTAGTATAGGTTATGTATTTCATTCTTATTCTAAAGTTATTCTTCCTATTTATGAAATACATAACCTAGACTGAGTATTACATTTGGGGAAATCTTGTTGGATATAGGAAGGTACATAGGAAGGTCCAAAGCTTTTTATGGAGAATATATTTTAACAATGATTTCTATGATTCAAAATTTTTTTGAATACAAAAGTAAATTTTCAAAAATATATGTTTTCGTTATTTCAAAAAAGGGTTTTTTTTTCTTTTGTGTATGCTGTATACGCATCATGTTTGGATAAGAAACATTAAAAAATTGTTTCTTAGTTTTGGTTTCAAAGAAAATTTATAACGTTCTAAAACTTGTCTAACCTAAATTTGTGAACTACTCAATGCATATATCTAAAAAGATGGCTACCCTTGATCCAGAACACGTATCATGACTTAAGGAAACGCGTGACTCCATTATTTTTAAATGCGATTTTGTTTTACAAATCCTTTCCTGTAAATCTCACTAAAATGTATCCCGTTATAAATATACAAAATTTAGATAAAATCTCATTGTTTAGACAAATTTAGACAGAAATTTAGATAAAATGACATTGTTAAAAACATCTCATTGTTTTAATAAATTATGATTGTCTCTGTTCTTTTATTCTTTAATTTACGATTATAATAGATACTACATTAGTTAATTAAAAAAGGACAATCATAAAAGCCCCTTAGTACATATAGAGACAAAATGAAACCAGTCTTAAGCAAATGGCTTCAAATGTTTATTGCTCTTTTAACATCGTACTTAACAGTCTGCACCCTTATTAACTAATAATTGAATTACCATGGTTAACATTAGGACTCCATTAAATAGTGTATCAGATGAAGTGGTCTGTTTATCAGAATTAAGGGGTGCTTTAGAAGAAACGGAGGCATCTAAAACAAACATAGCATTGATAGAAATTTATCGCTGTTGATTGTCGCAGAAGTATACTTGGCTGTTTGATTTTATCTTTTTAACCTTTTTATTCTTTTATTTTTTATTTTTGTTTGAATTTTTGTATTTATTGAAAAAAAAAATATTCATGTAACTTAAGTGATGATTATTAACTTAAACGCTAATACAAAACGAGTTAAAAAGCTTGAAAAAAAAATTTATTCTGATTTCTATTTGGCTAAATTAAAAATAATAAAACAATGAAATATTTTAATTTTTTTTTTTTAAGAACTCTAGAAATCTGATGAATTGTGCAATGGACATAAGAGCTTTGACAGCAAAGTTCAAAACTCGACAAGTTATGCTAGACCGAAAGCTTTAACTACAATCTACAAAAAGGAATGGGCTCTATAATTCTGTACCTGAAATGTCTTTCGATTCGGCTTAAGAAATATGGGAATAATGAACGAATCCTCTAAAACACCCCCTTGGAGGTGTGCTTTCAATACTCAGATAACATAGCAAAAGCGTTATTAAAGTGTAATGTGCCACCTTGCTCTATGTATCGGTATGTGATGGTGCAAGTCTAGGTGCGAGAATGTGATGTGGTATGATGTGGTTATTTCAACTTTAGGAAATAATGTGATGTGTCATCATGTAGTCATCAGTCACCACAGCTCTAGATACGAGAATGTAATGTGGCAAGGTGCAGTAAAAATATGCGGAGGAATGAGTTTAAAATTTCGTGCGCCCTTAATTCGTTTGATTTAAGGAAGATGGGAGTAAGGGGAATGTTTCTTCAAAATTGTGGTAAAAATTGAAAACACACAAATAGCGTTTTTATAATTTATCCGAAATTCGGATTTAAATATTCACTTTTAGTTACAAATGTCTTCTGCATTTTATTTCTTAAATATTGAATTACATTATATATATATATATATGTATTGCATAAAACATAACATTAAATAATATATAATGTAGTGTGTGTGTAGAGAGAGACTTATGGAGTTCAACTCTGTTTTATGTAACTCTCTATATTCTGTTTACTATGAATTCATTAAAGAACCTGAGACGAATTCATGGATATACCTCACCTTTCCGGGATTTGGGATTCTCTTAAGTAATACAGGTCTTTTTAGGCTTGGCGAGGCCTGGTGGATAATAGACTGGCGTGTTTTTACAAGAAATGTGTGTTTTTTACAAGAAATGTGTGTTTTTACAAGAAATGTGTGGTTTGTAACTCGAGAAGCAGCATCAAGCCAACTATAAATCTGTTGGTAAATTTTTCCTTATAAATTCAGGAGATGAGTAGGAATTCTTAGATATTACCCTTGGGTTGTTCTCTCAAAATTCTGTTACCGTGGGTCAATGTTGGGGTTGTGTTAACAGAATCCTATGTATTGTATCTTGGGTAATGCTAAATATGTTGCATATCTGCAGTTGTAGTAGAAAACCATCTCGAGGTCAATATATCCCTATTTAGTAACGTACAAAGGGTCTACTATAGCATATAAAAAAAAAATCTTTTAGTGTTCACTTTTAAAATGCATATCTTTATCAATTTTGTTGGGGATATAAGCGAGAATGAAGTTCTGTCTCAAATTTTATGTTTCGTTCATTTTTTAATGCATTTAGGAAGAAAATGAATCTAATATTCTCATAAAAGGTGAAACTCTTCTTTCAAATTTAACTCGGCTTATACTCTTGAATGAAGAATTAGTAAAAAACGGTGAATGGGTATTTAGAAAAAAAAAAAACTGATTATTAATTTTAAAGAATATTTATATATTTTTTTAATAAAATTAATTTTATACGGGGTTTATCGTGATTTTTAAAACGGAATATTATGTGATTGTTTCCGAATGCTTTGAGACCACTTTGACACATATCAGTACTCTGACTTAACTTTATTCTTATCTTAAATTTATTCTCTTTTCTCATTATTATCAGCAATTTAAATGTTCTTCTTCTTTTCATTGGTGCAACAGCCCCGTGGTGAGCCAAATGCCGTCTACCTGCTGTTAGATTCCGAATTCCAAAACATGAGGTTTTTCCTTTTAAGTGAAAGGGTTATCAGTCCCACTTCCAACGATCTACCGTCATATTAGACTGGGACCTACGGTTTAAAAGGATTCTGTAGCACAACCTGGTACACATAGCACCCACAAGTATACCAACAAAAATGTAAATAAATACGATGAAGGATGATGTCTGGATATTGGCACTATGTTCACTACGCTCAATGGAAGAACCCATTGGTATATAAACTTAATATGTTCAATACCAACATAGGAAAGCAATTTTCCGGTTCAGCAATGTTTGTTGAGTTTTGAGCCAAGCAACCTTGGTTAACAAACCCTACGCACTATACACTAGGCATCTTAATTCAAGATTTTATAAATATCAACAAATTAATTAAGATAAGAAGTAATATTTTGTTCATAAGTGATCTATAATATATTCAATTATTTAATGTTAAATCTGCAGTGTTTTAATAAATATGTAACAATAGAAACATCTATTTTAAATAATGGTAGAAAACATTTAATGCATATTTAATCCACAATGAGTTCGCAGTACCAATGGAAGATCTTCCTGCCTACTAAAGTATCATACCCATCATCATGTATTTTTTAATTTGATCCAATTAAAACATATTTGCCAGGCAGCTTCGATAACAGGAGTATCGTGTTGTATGAAAAATTCCTAAATTCTTTAATCGTAAAATCAAACGTTATACTAGAATTGCATGAAAGTTTTATGTCTTGAAAACTTTTTCAGTAAACTTTTGTTATAAGTATGTCATCACGTTTTATGTTGCCTTGTATCTTAAACTCAACTAAACAATCCGTGCTAAAACATTCCTGTACACAAATAAGCTCGTAGATTAGAAGCAAGTGGAACAGTGACATGCCCTCTGCTGAGATAAATGGGCTATACTCCTTAACTAAACGAGACTTTTACGGTGTTGCTCGCTTATTCCTTTCCATTAAAGCTATGATGAAGTGTGTGCACCGAAATCTACTTGCTGTATTTATGGTTTATTCTGGTTGCAATCTCTCCTTTTGCGCTATTTAAACAGTGGAGTTTGCATTTTACTCGGTAAAACTGGAGTACAGCTGTTCCAAATCGTAGTTGTGCAATAATATTTGATGTAAGCATTCAGTACATTAAGAACTCTAATGGCAAAGCTGTTAACTCTACTGCATTGTAATGAGCTACATTTCAAAGTGATGATTTTATAATATATGTATAAGGAAGTGCATAAATACGGTATTTTTCCTTCTGAGAACCCTTTTGAGGACAAACATTATTCAAGAAGAATATCAATTGCAAACAATGTTTAAAAAGTAGGCTGGAGTGACTTGATGAATAGCATATTAGTTTATTTAATATATGTTGCATTTACTTGAGTTAGGTTTTGCATTTTACTTGAGTAAAACTAGCGCATATTTCTTTAAAATAGTAGTTATGCAATAATATTTGTTTTAAGTGTTCAATACATTAATAGAGATTTTTCATATCGTACTTTAAAAATACGGTATTTTTTTCTCCCTAGCGCGCATGCTCATAGGAAACATTATTACAGATACGCATGCGCAATTTCCTATGAGCATGAGAGCTAGGGAAAAAAAATATCTTATTTTAAAGTACGGTATGCAAAAATCTCTCTATCTTCAATGGCAAAGCTATTAATCCTACTGCATTCCGGTAAACTGCATTTCAAAATGATGATTTTATGATATATGTACAAGGAAATGTATAAATACGGTTTTTCCTTCTGAGAACTATTTTGAGGACATATATTATTCACGACGAATGCCAATCACAGACAATGTTTAAAAAGTAGGCTGAATTGAATTGATGAATATCATATTTGCTTAGTTAATATATGTTGCATTTACTTGAGTTAGGTTTGCATTTTATATGAGTAAAAATAGAGTACAGCTGTTCCAAATCGTAGTTTTTACAATAATATTTGCTGTAAGCATTCAGTACATTAAGAACTCTAATGGCAAAGCTGTTAACTCTACTGCATTGTAATGAGCTACATTTCAAAATGATGATTTTATAATATATGTATAAGGAAGTGCATAAATACGGTATTTTTCCTTCTGAGAACCCTTTTGAGGACAAACATTATTCAAGAAGAATATCAATTGCAAACAATATTTAAAAAGTAGGCTGAAGTGACTTGATGGATAGCATATTAGCTTATTTAATATATCTTGCATTTACTTGAGTTAGGTTTTGCATTTTGCTTGAGTAAAACTAGCGCACCTTTCTTTGAAATAGTAGTTATGCAATGATTTTTGCTTTAAGTGTTCAGTACATTAAAATTTTCAATGACAAAGCTATTAATCCTACTGCATTCTGGGAAACTACATTTCAAAATGATGATTTTGTAATATATGTACAAGGAAATGTATAAATGCGGTTTTTTTCCTTCTGAGAACTATTTTGGGGGACATATATTATTCAAGACGAATGTCAATCACAGACAATGTTTAAAAAGTAAGCTGGAGTGACTGGATGAATAGCATATTTTGTTTAGTTAATATATGTTACTTTTACTTGAATTATTTTTGCATTTTAAGTGAGTAAAACTAGAGTACAGCTGTTCATAATTGCAGTTATGCAGTAATATTTGCTTTAAGTATTCAGTACATTAATATCTTCAATGGCAAAGCTATTCATCCTACTACAATCTGGCAAACTACTTTTCAAAATGATGATTTTGTAATATATGTATAAAGAAATGTATAAATAGGGTATTTTTCCTTCTGAGAACTATTTTGGGGACATATATTATTCAAGACGAATGTCAATCACAGACAATGTTTAAAAAGTTAGCTGGAGTGACTTGATGAATAGCATATTTGTTTAGTTAATATATGTTGCATTTACTTGAGTAAGATTTGCAATTTAAGTGAGTAAAACTAGAGTACAGCTGTTCATAATTGTAGTTATGCAATAATATTTGCTTTAAGTATTCAGTACATTAAGAACGGTAATGGCAAAGCTGTTAACTCTACTGCATTGTAGTGTACTACATTTCAAAATGATAATTTTATAATAAATGTTTAAGGAAGTTCGTAAAAATACGGTATTTTCTTCTTGAGAACTATTTTGAGGACAGATATTATTCAAGACGAATAGCATTCACAAAATATGTTTAAAAAATAGGTTGAAAGGACTTGATGACTAGCATATTAGCTTATTTAAGTGCTTTGAGACCCAATAATTAATGTCGAACAGAGAAGCTTCTGTGTTTAATGTCAGGGATGGACGATGAAATTTGCCAGTTTTAAAGAATTTTAATTGGAATCGAGAGAAAAGAAAGATAGTCTGAATCTGCAGATGCTATTCTAGGACATATTCGTTCAAAAATGTAGGAGAAACATGGCCAATTTTTTTTCATTTGTATGCCATGGAATACGCTAAATTTGCTAACTGCCTGCCAGTCTAATAACGCCTGAGCTTAGATCTAACTGAAGACGAATATCAATCACAGACTAAGTTTATAAAGTAGGTTGAAGTGATTTGAGGAATAGCATAGTATCTTATTTAAAGGACTTCCTTTGAGACCCAGTAATTAATGTCAGGTATGGACATTATAAAATTCATCAGTTTAAAAGAATTATGATTGTGCTGGAAAAGGAAGATAGATAGATCTGAATCTGCAGATGCTTTTCTAGGACATGTTTGAATATGTTTTGTTTCTAGGACATGGAGAAACGTGAGTGCGAGGTAGGAAACTTTCCTTTGTACACCATGGAATACGCTGAACTTGCCAACTGCCTGTCAGTTTAGTAACAAAAACTTACATTCAAATGCCAGTTATTCGAAAATTACATACCTTAAAGTAAAATAAAGTTACAAAATTATTGCAAATGGTATGAAAAATATCAAGCAATAATTCATTTTTTAATGACTAAATACAGCCTGATGGCCAATTGGCTGTATGCTTCACGTTCGAAGCCTGACTGGGCCATGTATGTGTGTTAATGGTTCGGAATCCATGTTAAACTGTAGGTCCCGTTATAATTAGCTAAAGTGTTCAAAAATGACTTAGAGGACAACCCAAACTAATGACAAAATCTTAAAGTCTAATTTAATTTTAATTAAAATCTAATTCTTTTTATTTAGATTCATGGGATTTAAGATCAATTAGTTTTTTAAAAACTCAGTTATGATTAAAAGCTAGATATGTTACTCCCAATATTGTTGAATAAAACACAGCAATCGTTATCAGCAAAAAATTAACTCAGACAGAATGCATATTTTTGAATAAATTCTATTTGAAATTCGGAACATACTTTAGATCTTCCTCGAAAATTCTTTGATTTATTGTAATTTGCAAATTCACCGTAACAAAATTTATACAAGCAGAAAATTAATCCATTTTTGCTAAATTTAATAGAAATATTTTATCTCTCGAAATCATTGTGATCACAAAAATAAAACAAGAACTTATTCCATTTTAATGTATTGATTTTATTTTTCAAATACCATTCTTCAACGTTTCAAAATTAAAATTAAAATAATTCTCTAGTTTTAAAATGCATCGATTCACAATTTATAAGCTAATTACTTTACGCGTTCCATTAGCTTTACAAAATTTCTTTTTACATCAAAGAAATAATTTAAAATATTTCTTAGAAAAGATTATTATCCCTTTTGATATTTTCTCTTTTGTATTTAGTATGCTTCTTCTGATATTTCTGCTTATTTATAGAATATTTTTACTTACTTTCTTCATCACCAGAGAACTGCAGTAAAAAATAAATTGATCATAATTTATTAAAAAAAAATCCATATATATATATAATAGAGAAATTCCGATAAAACGAATCTTACTATAATATAATAATTTCTTTATGTTATACTTTGATCTTTATTTTTATTAGCATTGTTTGCTTTATTATTCCTTTTTATTGATTTTCATTATAATCGGACCTCGAAGGTTGGCATAATATCAGAGTAATATCACCATCAGAATAATTTATATACAAGACAGCTCAAAATAATTTATGTCCTGTATACATAAGACATTAACTACAGAATGGGAAATAACTCAAGAAAGGCAAACATTCTTAATAACAACCAAGGACATTAACCATTAACCAAGATTAAAAACATTCTTTGCTATACATGAATTTTCATAAGTTTCCAAGCTACATAAATGATATATATATATGTATATATATATATATATATATATATTTTCAACATCATAAAAATAATGCACGAAAAAGGAATTATAAGAATAAATTACAATTTGACATTTTTGGTTTGGTTTGTAACATTGGTATAAGTAAGTGACTGCAAAATAAATTTTTAATAGCAATAGCAACTTTTAAACTTTACAAAGTAATACCGGTTCTAGTGCCCCTTTGAACCACTTTCATCTTGAATGCACAACGCAATAAGGTGGGATATTTAGATATGCATCTTTCGTTGTCCTACGAAATCTTATTTGACTATAAGAATGTAAGAATGTTGTCGTGACTAGTCTTCAGTGTCCTGCAGTGTGAACAGATGGAACAGACATCCCATGAGTGATCTACTCATGAACGGAGGGAAAGGGTCCCAAAAAAAGGCTAAATTGTGATGTAGCACCCGTAGGTAGAAGTCTGACTTTTGCTCCATGACGCTCTTACAGTCATATGCGACCGGGACCTACGGCTTAAAGTGGATTCGAACCACTACGAACATCCATTTCACCGCCGGGACTAGAACGCGAAATCTGTTTACCGAGCGCTAGCCACTAGACAATTCAGTCCCATACAAGAATGTATGAGATTGACCCAAACTGAGTGGCTGCTAAATTGTTGGACCCAAATCCAATCATTTACAAATTTAGATATAGGTTTGGCAAATGGAATAATCAATTTTGAAAAATATTTTGTGACAACCTTTCTATGTGTGGATAATGTTTTAAAATTGACACCGACGAATTTTAAAAAATTCTTAGACTGCCCAACATATCATCCCAAAGGGCAACAAATGTTAGAAT
The DNA here is from genome assembly GCA_021605095.1 of Caerostris extrusa. NCBI lineage: Eukaryota > Metazoa > Arthropoda > Arachnida > Araneae > Araneidae > Caerostris > Caerostris extrusa. The sequence goes on along the minus strand of BPLR01019710.1, from coordinate 88,122 downwards.
AATTAATCTCAATCTTGAGGATACAGTCTTGTGACTCCCTTGGCATATGGTTAAATATGATCTTGATAGAAAATTCATCTTGAGAATCCTGCTTCGTCATGCAGAAAATGTTGCTAAAAAGGTTCTGGACATACAGCGATACCACGAAATATTATTAGAGAATAGTAAATGTCGTATGGAGTGGCATCCTAAAAGATCACCCCTAAACGTATACAACATTGCTATAGGAACCTTAATTGCATCGTTAACGCTCACTGATGTCTTTACTTTCACAGTCCGATTCCACCAAGTGATGCCTTTCACAAAATGATGGAAACGTGGAGATGAAGAGCTGTAGGTGGTAGAAATGGTTATCAGTCAGGTGTCTGGTAATGGCAAGGACAATCACGCTATGGACTATACGTGTGGACTATCACATATGTGGTTAGGCATATGTGCTGATGATGAGAAACGATGTTGTATACGTATTTTTCGAATGATTAAATGGTCCTCTCAGTTATCAGTCCGCGAGGGTATCTTGAGCCAGGCTACTGAATGAAACTAACTAGTATCATCACAAATCTTTGCCTCTCAACTCCCACTGTATCTGGTATTTGATTCAATGTCCTCATAGGGGTATTTCTGGCAAAGCAACACATGTAGCAGATACATGTAACAACACATGTAGCAGACAAACAGCATAAAAAGTACCCCAGGTTTTTTTTTTTACAAACTAAGGTGCGTGCAGATCGAAGTTCTGTATTAGCTTTACTAATTGGGCAATCATGATGCAGTTTTAAATATTTACACATATACTTAAGCTAAAGGCTGATCGAATAGTAGTTCTACAACTCTTTCTTAGTGAGTTAATTTTTTTATAGCATTCAGCATATATATAATATCTATATAAAAGAGAGAGGGGGAAAGGAAGATACAATGCAGTGAATGGTATTATGGTACATCAATCAATATACAGACTTACGTTGCAGACAAATCCTAGTCTATTCTCTCCAGGTTTTTTATTTTGTACATTGCCTGGAGTTATGTCATGCATATATATATATATGCATCTCGCATTGATCCATTTCCCTTTTGTTTTGGAAAATTCATCTACGCCACTCAACCACGAGAGTAAATGTAGTTCTTTGAAAGACTTCCATCGCAAATATTTCTCCATAACCTTTTAATCACATATGATACACATCAGTTATACCCTATAACTTATACTTAATTACATTTTATTTCGGAATCAGTTATAACCATGAATCATTAGAATGTCTGATGCAAGAAGATATTATAATTTTGGAAAATTTTACTTATTTCCAAAAATCTTTATTTAGACAATTGTCAATAACTCCCAACTTTCGAGAGCATTGATGTTACATTCTAAAAGAAAAAAAAAATGTGTTGTTGAACAATGATGCATTGCATTCCGCTGTATAACACAAAGAAATCACGGACGAAAAGATGACTGTTGGCCTACACATTCTTAAAACTTTTTATATCACCTACGTATTTGTCATGTCTTATTGGAGAAAGCTCGAAAATATCCTATCTGCCAACTGGCGTACCGTTTAGGGAGTACTAACAGGGGGGAGATACCCTTAAACCTTCTCATCTTAATTAATAAATATGTTTAGAGTTCTGATTGGCTGCTTAATTATTGTTAGTAAATTAAAGATAAAAGTTTCTACAAATTCAAATTAAAATGGTACTCAAAAAAAAATTTAAAAATACTATTGCTAAAAAGTAAGATACAAAATAAAAGAAGTTAAAAGTTAAGTTTTAATGAATCTATTAAGTTTTAATCGGTACAATTAGGGACCAGTTGTCGATGCCGTAAAAATATTGAAAAACGTAAACAAACTTGTTTACCAACACACTGAAAGGATTATGCTGAACGGTGGGAGCCAATGGATGAATCTGAAAAGTAAGAATTGTTATTCGTCCACGGAAAAAAAAAAAAAGGCCGATCTCAGAACCGTAATTCTTTTTATTATTTTATAATTTTTATTTTGTTTTAGATTTTATAATTTTTGTTTCATTTTCGATTTTATAATTTTTATTTTTATTTTTATATATTTTTTTATTTCTATTCCTTTTGTTTTCCTTATAAAAAAGGTGTAAAAAGCGTACAATAAAAACCTAACTTAATTACTAGTCGGAAAGCTATGAATAAATTTAAAGCACAACGTAGCAATAAAAAGTGCGAAAAGGAACTGAGTTAGATTTGAACCCTCAACCTCGCGATCAAAGATCCGAATCTTTATCTCTGCGCCAGTTCGTCTTGATTAATGGAAGATCAATAAATTTTAAGCCAAAGTAATCGTCAAATACACATTGAGATAAATTGTCTCAGTGAGCTAGGCTCACCCCATTAGCTGAACTCGCTTGCGCTTGTTCAGAATAACAGCCATTGTGTTTCTTAACCTCAGGAAAGCACTCATAGGAGACGTCGTAAACTGCCCGTGGTCTTTTTTGTGACGGATTAACTCATTGCTAATCTGAGGACAAGAAAGACTAATCTGAAGACTTTCAAGAAAATTCTTTGAAATTTTGATTATATAATTTGGAATAGGTTCGACGTCTAGATCTCTATGGACGATCTTACGACGAACGAACCATCGAACCATGGTGCGTCAGCAATAATAGCCAGGTGTTTGTTCTGAAAAACCTGAAGTCTCTTTATATTTGTAAGTGAGGTAGAATCTCAGATTGGATTACCATAAACCGAGATAGGTCTAATGATAGATTTGTACAGCAGAAGCTTGTGATTGAAATATCGCAAGTCTACTCTTCCGAGAAATTAGGCAGTTCAGCTTAATGCTAGCACCAGTTGCTTTAGCAACTGTGTTCTTAATATAAATTGAAAGATAATTTTGGGTCTAAAACAACCCCAGGTATCTATATTCAGTTACTCAGGGGATGGGCTGGCCAAAAAGAGTGATACTCCCTAGAGGAAAATGAGATCTTCCGAGTAAATAGCATACTGGCCGATTTCGTGGCATTTACTTTAATTTTCAGGTGGTTAACCATTTTTCTAAATTATAAACAGAATACTGCAAGTCTTTAACAGCAAGATGAGGGGATTTGTTTTGTGTGGCTATCGCCGTATCACCATCGTAGCAGAAAAAAAGAGGTTTGGCAGTCTCTCGGTATATCGTTGATGTAAATATTGAAGAGGGCGGGCGCTAAGAGCGACCCTTGTGGTACTCCCCCCTTCGATTGGTCAAAATATCCTATCAAACAGCCTGAATTTTGATACGATAAGCTTTATACACTTTGTCACAATAGCCATCCAGCCTTTTTGTTTTTCAAAGAAGTCATTAAAATAATCGTCTTTTGTCAAAAACCTCTCCTGTAAACTAGCTGTTCAAATTGAGACATAGTCTTTAGTCAGGCAAAAAAAAAAATGAAAGCTTTATTTTAACTTTCTGTGTCATAACCATATCTAAACAAGTAATATAATAAAAAAATATTTTTAAAGTCAATTCCTACTTTTTTTTCAGTCTATTGCAGAAAGTCCTTTATAAATAATTTTCATTCATTTTTTTAAGTTTATCTGGCGTTATCTATTAGATATATGCAACTTATATCTAAAAAAATATAATTAATTACTGAATTAATATTTGAAAAAATTTATTCACATCAAGTGTCATCCACTATAACCTCAAAAAAAATGTATCTGAACTTGAGTGCATGAATAAAAAGTATTTTATTAACGATTGAAAATTTGAACAAGATATATATAGGGAGAGTGTGAGCTAATAGAAAGAATTGAAAAATTCATATAAATATATAAAATTCTAATGTTAGGCAGTTAATTAAGATAGATATTTCACAGTGCGTCTATTATGTAATAGAAATTTAATTGAAATTCCAAATTATAGGGTCAATATTAAATCTCAACATGACATTAATAAAATAATGATACCCACATGTTCATTCTCATGGGCAAGACGCCTCACCATTAATAAAGTTAATACCAATACCAGACCGCAGCTCTTAGTGTTGTTTACCTCCTCCACACCAATGTCACTCTTCATCAAGATAAATGCCTACAACGAAAGAAAGGTATAGAGGGGGAGAACTAATGAGATCTTTCTGGCAAGCCACCTTTAGCGCAACTAATGTTACTTCCAAGATCATTTCTTTAAATAGCTATACGAGCTGTTTGATCTTCTACTTAGTAGAGGAGTTATGCAGGCTTTAGATTACAACAGTTAATTTAATGTAGATGCTTTTCAGGTACAGATGTAATTATCTTAGTGGAAGTTTTATATAATAATACAATATTTATATCATTTTTTTTTAAAGTACTATTATATTTTCTCTTTTATGTTTAGCATGTTTCATCTGATGTTTTCGGAAAATTTTTATTACTAACTTCATCACCAAATAACTGTATAAAAGGAAATTTATAGTATTTTATTAAAAAGTAATCCCGATACGTATATATATATTAGTATTTTCCAATCAAACTTATCTTAATATACTTCTAAGATGATTTCTTTAAATAGCTATACGAGCTGTTTGACCTTCTACTTAGTTGAGGATTACAACAGTTAATTTAATGTAGATGCTTTTCAGTACAGAAGTAATTATCGTTGTGGAATTTTTATATAATAATGCACTATATGTTTTTCCATAAATTAATTTATATTTTCTCTTCTATGTTTAGCATGCTTCTACTGATGTTTTTGCTTATTTGTGGAAAATTTTTGTATAATTGTATAAAAAAGTAAATTTATTGTAATTTATTAAAATAATCCCCGATATGTATATTAGTAGATTCCAATAAAACCTAATATACCTCCAATAAATCTTAATATACTTCTAAGATGGTTTCTTTAAATAGCTATATGAGCTGTTTGACTTTATACTTAGTTGAGGAGTTATGGAAGCTTTAGATTACAACAATTAGTTTAATGTAGATGCTTTTCATTACATATGTAATTATCTTTGGAATTTTTATATAATAATACAATATTTATATCCTTTTTTTCATAAATTATTATTATATTTTCTCTTCTATTTTTAGCACGTTTCATCTGATATTTCTGGAAAATCTTGCTTACTATATTTATCACCAAATAACTATATAAAAGTCAATTGTTTGTAATTTATTAAAAGTAATACCGATATGTATATTAGTAGATTACAATAAAACGTATCTTAATATAATATGATAGTTTTTTTTTTGTGGTATATTTTGATATTTATTTTATTAGCATTGTTTGCTTTATTATTCCTATTTATTGATGCGCACTTGTAATCAGGACTCAAGAGTTATCATAATATTAAAGTAATATTACCTTCACAATAATTTATATGCAAGATAATTCAAAATAATTTATGTCTTACATATATATGTTAGACAATATCTGCAGAATATGAAATAATTCAAGGGAAGTCAAACATTCTTAATAACAACCAACATCATTAATCATTAACCAAGCTCATAAAACATTATTTGCTATATATGAATTTTTATCAAAAAATAATTATTATTTAAGAATAAATTATTAAAATATGCATCGGTATTTGTAAACAATTTTTTTATATTTGGTTATCACATTTAGGAATTTTAGTTTTTTTAAGTAAAATCAAACACATTAGTCCAGTTTATATAATAGTGTATTATTTTATACCATAAATAATGCTAAAATTAAAGCAAAAGCCACCAATTTTCTAATTCTCTAAATGCAACACCCAGATTTGTGCAAGAGAACCCAGAGTCAGGGATAGTAGAAATTTTAGCCATAGTTTTGATAAAATTTTAGCCAAATATTAAAGTATACTTATATTGCAAATGCACTTATATTATGCACTCATATTTTCACTTATATTTACACTTATATTTGCACTTATATTTGCACTTATATTTGCACTTACATATATTATGCACTTATATGTGTATTTATAATACGCAATTTTATTAGCGCTTACATTATGCACTTGTATTTATACTTATATTATGTACTTATATTTGCACTTATATTATGCACTTATATTATGCACTTATATTTGCACTTATATTATTCACTTATATTTACACCTATATGTACTTATATTATGAACTTATATTTGTACTTATATTATGCACTTATATTTGTACTTATATTATGCACTTATATTTGTACTTATATTATGCACTTATATTTGTACTTATTCATTTATATCTGCACTTATATACTGCAAATGCACTTATCTTTTAAATACATCATTTTTTTTAATTTATGAAATGATTTTTATTTAATTATGGTTAATTTTAATAATATTATATTTATTTTAACATTATGTTACTATCTTTAATTCCATTGTCCTTTATTAATCATACGAAGAAAATCATTTAATCTTTTAAATCTGCTATTGAAATCTATATATTTTAACAAAAGCTGTTTTCATATTCTAAAAATGTTAGGAAAATATTTCATGTATTATTCATGCATTATTTTCATTTTGAATTTCCTAAGTTCCATATCCTTTTCATGTCTGTAAATGAAAGTAAAACAAAAATTCGATGTAGAGTATGTAAATAAATTTCATTTATTTTTTTTTTTTTTTTCCTTAGTGAAGTATGTGTATTGCATTTCCTTCAATTAGGGAATGATGTAAAAATAAAATATTTTACACAATCTTGATTTTTTAACACATTAAGAAGAATGCGGAGAATTCAAATTTCATTCATTTTTTTTTTAAATTCTATATTAGAAAATGTAAACATATTTTTATAAGAACTTTATTTAGTGTTTTTCTGAAAAATACAAAAATCCCCAAATTAATGAATCATGGTCATTTAATCTATTTCCTAGAATATTCTAATAATTTTTGTATAGAAAATAGTAATGATAAATATTTACTAGATAAAACTTTCATGTTTTATAAAATACTTTCTTTTAAAAAGTTTACTTGTACTAACAAAAACTTTTTATGGTGAATACTTGTACGCGTAGGTTACAAACAAGAAATATCTTCCCCGAGTTAGACATAAAATATTACTAATTTAAAGATAGTTGTTGTGCAAAAGTGTACAATCTTAACCATGACAACTAAAGAAAAATGCTATAGTATAACAATCTTGATTTGTTTTCTTTTTGAGCAGTTTTTTTTTTCTTTGATGTAAGAAATATTTTTGAAAAAGAGTACATTTTCCTGCAACTGAAACTTTCTGCTAGTTTATTTAGTCTGGAAGCAAGGAATGTTCCAGACTAAATAAAGTAGAAGAAAGCGATCAAATGATGCCAGGTTAAATAACTAGATATTTGTGATATCTATATATTTTGGTTTGGTTTTGATTTATTATTGATTTTGTTTCGATTTTATTCAATTCCTTCTATTAATTTACACACTCCCTATATATATATCTTGTTGAAATTTTCAATCGTTCATAAGATACTTTTTATTCATCCACTCAAGTTCAAATACATTTTTTAAATATTAATTCAGTAATTAAATTTAATTAATTAGTTTTTTTAGATTTAAGTTGCATGTATCTACCAATATATGGCGCCATATAAACTTAAAAAAAATTAATGAAAATTATTTATAAAGGACTTTCTGCAATATAGTGGAAAAAAAGTAGGAATTGACTTTAAAAAAAAAATTTTTTAATTACTTGTTATTGATTTGGTTTTACATTTTTAGCATTTTTATGTTAGAAAAAGAGTACATTTTCACTATCTGCAACAAAATTAAGTGAAACTTTCTGCTAATTTATTAATCTGGAATAAATGAATCTTCCAGACTAAATAAAGTGGCAGAAAGCAATAAAATAATGCTAGACTAAATGACTGATATTTGTGATATATATTTTTATCGGTTTGGTTTGAATTTTATTATTGATTTGGATTTAATTTTGAGCATTTTATTTTCTTTTTGATATCAAAATAATAAAACCAGACTAAAAAAAATAGATATTTTTGATATCTATATATTTTTATCTATTATTGATTTGGTTTTGATTTAATTATTAATTTGGCTTTCATTTAGAGCATTTTTTTATATAACAAATATCTTAGTACAATTTCACCGACTACAACACAATTAACTATAGGAACAAATGAATGTTCTAGACTAAATAGAGTAACAGAAAGCAATCAAATGATGCTAGACTACATAACTAGATATTTGTAATATCCATATATTTTTTGTTAGGTTCTAATTTATTATTGATTTGGTTTTGAACTTTCTGCAAAATTATTAAGTAAAATAAAAACATATTGGCTTAATAATAATATAAACTGAAATATAAACGTAATAAATAATATAAACTTACAATAAAAAAAGCATTGCTATCTTTTATTTTTTTTATTAGGTATAGATTGCATCCAATTACAAAAACTGTCTTGGATGTAAAACTCTCTAAGAATTTACTCAAATGATACTCTCCAATTCTGGTCCGTAAGTCATAATTTGAAAGACAATACTTTCCCCTGTTAAATTCTGGTGCTAGTTTCCTTTATTAATGAATGAAGTACCTAGGAAAGTTTAGGAAAATTTTCATTGAAGGAGAAGATTAGAGTCAGTTTACACTTATGCATAAACATAATTTAGATTATTAGAATTTTCATTAGAATTTTTAGTTTAAATTAAATTGTCTACTTATATATCTTATTGCTGTCAAAAACAAATGAATTTAAAATATGCAGAAAGATCTCTGTGCACAACTCCAACAATAAAAATCGAAGCATCGATTCTCTAAAATCCTCGAGAAAAATCATAGATTGACCAATATCTTTAAAATTTAATTGGTATTAAAGTTTCTTAATTTATTTGGCGGTATTCTGCATTCAACCGTTTGAAATTTTTGTACAGAATAGTTACAGTAATCTCATGCTCATTTGAATATATTTGAAAAGATTACACCCAATTTCTCAATAACAGAAAAACGTATTCTAAAAAAGGTAAAAATCTATATAATATAACTCATTGATGTAATTGTTGAAACTTGATGCATATACATAATTTATTTCTAGCAAAATATGCAAAAGAATTACATGAAGCTAATTTTTTAAAATGTATAAAATGTGTAAACTTATAAAATATTATTATTATTATAAAATATTATTATTATTAAATCTTGTTAACTTATAAAAAAAAAAAATTCAAGTTATTAACAAGGGGGGGGGAAGGTCATGTTAATGTTAAATTGGAAACATGTCAAAATTTTGTTTATTTATATTTGTAAGTAATGTTTAAATTGCTATTATATAATTTTGCTTAACTTAAAGAATTTTTATTAAATTGCATTCATAATTTTTTTTTTAAATTTTTTTGTGGCATTTTTGCTTTTTTAGCGATGTTTTCATTAATGTGGTACTCCGCAGCTGCAACACCTCATATGATCTCGGAAGTGTCATTCTCACTTAATCGTTCTTCAGATTTTTCCTTTTTCCCCCATCTCAGAGCTTTTCCTTTATTTTTCTGTTTGGCTGACGTTTTTAAAATAATTCGACTATTTTTCATGCTCATCACCTTTATTATTCCTCTTATAAACTCTATATTGGATTATTTCTAAATTTTTTAAATGCGTATTTTATTTTTCTTCCTCTGTTTCATTTAATTCCTCTCTTGAAGAATTTTTAAAAATTTCAAGGAAGTTATTTTTTGCCGTATAATCTTCTCATAATTAATTTCAAAATTTTTAATCATTTTACCAGTATATATACATAATTTTTTCTTAGGAATTTTGATGGCTTTCTTTGCTTTTCTGGTAATTCAAATATTTTTTTCTTCTTACTTTTTTCTGGTCATTTAAAACGAGTAGAAGCATACATATTTCTAGCATGGATTAAATATAATTTATGATGCAAAGCACATATCCAGTTTAGTATATGTTGATTGTTTAATAAACACTAATTACACAAAAAAAAAAAAAAACATCTAATGGTTTATTATAATTATGAAAAGGTATGATTATTAATATCAAAAATCATTGCGCCAATATTTCTGAACTTAAACATTTTGTAAATTTTATCCGTTTTCCTGTAGCGTATGCCTATAGTCATTGAGCAAATGAAACAGTTTACGTGAATAGAATATTAAATTCTGGATTATTACATTCATGGTAAAAGTGATCGAAGCCTATAAATGTTGATGAAAGCAATTGTTGAGAAGAGATAGAGAGTTGGGGTTGACCCCTGCTTTCACGTCATTAAACAATGTTGAACTCCATTCGTCATGATGCCTGTGTTTCATACGCAGCCCAAATAAAATCCTCAACAATACTTGTAAGTAACTTTAATTTTGGAGAAATATCCACTTCATAAGCGGTAATTGTTGTTATTACAGGGTATGGATTTGGGTTGGCGAACCCTGACATAACATAGGACACACAAAAATATTCACAATACCCGAATAATATAAAATTTCATACAATTTTAATTTAATACAGAAAATATTTATAAATGAATATTGACACCAATATCAACACGACACTCAATATCAACCATCAAACACATGATGGTTGGCTCGTTTCCACAGAATAGTGATCCACAGTATCTCTGTAATTGTCTTTTACCAAATTCAAAGCCTCCCTTCGACCCGATCATCAATCATGGTTCCAAAATTAAAAATCCAGCTCATCAATTTTCTTTCCGTATTCCTTTAGCGTTGATACCGAGTACAAACTTATCAGAAAATTGCACAAAATTTCACTTTCAAAATGCTGGTAGTGGGAGATCAATGCTTTTTTCTTACATATTTTCCTCCATTGTAACTGCTGTTGATATATTTAGCAAAGTCATGAAGCACCCTTACAGGTACATTCAATTTAAACTTGCTAGTTTTTACTGTCACATGGAAAGGTTATTAAAATCATAGACGAGAAAAAATTATAACAGGACTAATAAAAAAATAAGCTCAAAGATCGAGAAAGATTAAACGAAATAAATATAAAAAAATTCAAATATTTAAAAAACTTTTTTTAAGTTCAATTTGTTTCACATGTTAAATTATTGTACCTTAAACGAATAATGATGAATTCGCCTAGTTTTGAACAACTGATTTTGCTATTTTTGTTATATCAGCGGTTTATATGATCTAATTTATTTTAATATTCCGTTCCTTACATTTTGTCATTTATGTTCCTTGTTTGTCATTTATTACTTTTCTATAGCAACCTTGCTAATTTTTAATTTTCAGATCTGGCAACAGTCTTTTCCAATAGTTAATGTAAAAATTCAAAATGTTACTAAATTCCTCAAAAAGTCAAACTCCCCTCCATCTTCATATCTCCAAATTTTTGATAAATAAAAAGTTTTGTTAGCAGCTAATAAAGCAGTTGTCAGTAGAGTGGACGATATTGATCCTCCGATTTTGATATAAATTTGTCATGGGTCGATAGAAGGTCAAGGGTGATTGGGGGGAGATTACTGGAACATACTGGCTGCTGTAGTAGTTTGAAAATTAACTTACTTGTTTTCTTGTAATGCATAAAAATTAGCAATATTTAACGCGGAGTTATCAAATTTGTTACCCAAATGTAAACCTCTTTAAAACTTGGACATTTCCCCCCTCTTCGTCATTTTCAATGCAATTCTATGGAAATTTCTACAATAATTTTGTCCAAATATAGATAGAGCACGTAAGGTCGAGATGGAAAAATTTCAAAGCATTTTAGAAAGAAAATTTCATTAAAAAATTCATTAAAACATTAGTGCATAATCAATTGATAAAAAAAAATCTACTTTTTTAAATACTTCTACAATGAAAAGAACATTTGAAGCTAATGTAAAAATATTTTAGTGTTGATTCTGTTAATTAAAGGGGTTTTTCTAATAAAATAGAGCTTATGGTAAAATAAATATATTAAACTTTATATATTGTGACATTCTTTTTAGAGCTTTTAGAGCATTTTGAATATCTAGTAACGATTTTTTCTTTATTTAGCATAATAAGACTTTAATTGTATACATAGAACTCATAATAAATATATGTTTTCCATGTTTGTTTATTTAATAGGAAGGTAAATTTGCATATACGTTAGTAAGGAATTAAATTAAATAGCATTTAATATAATATAACCCTTTAACTCGTCACTTTATCTTTATTATTTATTTTTATACCAATATTTGCCTTTGTCATAATAAACTGGAATTTATCTAATCTATAGTTGGAAAAATTTATAACTTTCTCGAGACAGATTTCAAAACGTTAAATTTAATTCGAAAAATAGGTTGTTAATAATATAAACTGGAATTTCTCAATAAATTTAAATATTTTATTTTAATTTTGGTTAAAGACATAAAATTGCTTGATTAGTTGCTAAATAGTTAAGCAGCACCCACATTTGAAACATTCTCACAAACAGTTTGTCTGCCTTCAAGCATTGCAGTTTGAAATAGAAAAGCAAATTTTTTTTTAAACACTATTTCAAACATTCCTTTTAATGTTTCTGTTGTTACTGATCGTCGTAGTTTGAATTTGAAAAACAAATCCTCTTGTACAACTGCATGTACAGTTTATAGATTCGCAGGGTTATTTGTCTATCCTCCAGCATTGCAATTTGACCTTGAAAAGCAAATTCTCTTAAGCATCGTCCACATTTGAAACATTCGTCTTAATGTTTCTGCTATCATTGAGCGTTGTAGTTTTAATTTGATAAAGCAAATCTCTTAAACGCAATGCACAGTTTAAACATTCGCATGGTTAATCAACTGTCCTTGAGCAATGCAATTTGACCTTGAAAAGCAAATTCTCTTAAATCGCGTATACATTCGCCCGGCTGTTTGTTTGTCACTGGACATTGCAGTTTGAATGTGAAAACAAACCCTTTTGTTTCAACCCATTCAAACCTTTCTCCTTTTACAAGCGTCTTCTCGTCTTTCAGAAGATCGAGAAGAGGAAATTTTGTTTCCTCGAAAGCATCAAACTGAAATAATCCTGTTTAAGAGTGTTGTTGTTGTTGTGTTTAATCCTCAATGTCCTGCAGTGCGGGACGGATATCCCAGTGATCTACTCATGGATGGAGGAAAGGGGGCAGATTCTGTTGTGATGGAGTGCCCGTTAGTAGAAGTCTAACTTTTTGCTTCATGTCCACTTTGCTTACAGTCGTATGAGACCGGGACCTACGGCTTAAAGTGGATTCGAACCACTACAAACATCCATGGCACCGCCGGGGCTCGAACCCGAAACCTGTGGTACCGAGCGCCAGAGCGCTAGCCACTCGACCATTCAGGCCCGCTTAAAAGTGTTCACATACCTATCTTAATCTAATCATCTTACTGTAGACAGAGTAGGTAATGCCATAAATCGTTTGATCCAAACCCCAACTCATTTCGAATAGTCCTCGAAAACTGGAGAACGATTTCGCATAATTTGAATTTTTGAATACAAACTAATACAAAACTGTTTAGAGAGAATTTACGCACGAAGACTCAAACAAAAGAACGTATTCAAATACAAACATTGTATCGTCAGTCGTATTTTAGAAGGTCATTAATCCTTTGACGCGTGATCAAAAACAAGCACATTCCAGAAAGCACTCAAAACCCGGTAAATAGTTTCGCACCTCCAAACTGCAGAAAAACATGTTTGGAGAGACTAAAGACACGTTTATTTTAAATGGTTTTATCAGACAAATACAGCAGTTAACTGTAAACAATGTTTCTCAATCGTCTTTTACAGCCGTAAATCCTTTGATGAGAGGCAGAAAATCGTCTCATTCAATTCCGTCTATTAGCTCACACTCTCCCTATATATATCTTGTTCAAATTTTCAATCGTTCATAAAATACTTTTTATACGTCCACTTAAGTTCAAATACATTTTTTTGAACTTGTAGTGGATGACACTGGATGTTAATACAGTTTCTTCAAATATTAATTAATTCATTAAATTTAATTAATTAATTTTAGTTTTTTTTTTTTTTTTTTAGATTTAAGTTGCATATATCTACCAATAGATGGCGCCAGATAAAATTTAAAAAATGAATGAAAATTATTAAAGGACTTTTCTGCAATAGAGTGAAAAAAAGTAGGAATTGAACTTAATTTTTTTTTTTTTTTTTTATATTACTTGTTTTCGAATTTTGTTCGAAAACTGGCAAACATTTTCACATGCTTTGCGTTTATCTTTCAAAGTGAAACATAACGCTTTGGAGAGCCTTGCCTGTTTATATATGCTTGTTCATTTAAGCTTGCGGAATTAAAATGAGTAGCAGCCAATCTTTTAGGAAGCAGGAGATTCAAAGGAGAAATGTAATATTTTGCACAAAATTTGGTTGCCTGACGGAAGGTTCTATTATCATATTCTATAGGTTATATCATGTAATTACATTACACTATTTCACTATTTACTTTGTTATGTTATAGTTTGTGTTATAAACATGAATTATAATCTGAATTAACTGTAACATTTACTCTTTGAGATAAACAAAGCTTTATATGAAACCAGCCTCAATACTAAAACTCAGACATCGCTAGATATACTTCAAATAGTTCACATTGCCAGGCTTTTTTTTTTTTTAGTTGTACAGGGAATTTAAATTACATGCATTAATTTTGTTTCAGCTACAAGAGATATTTTCCGCAAGGCGATCAAGTATAAAATTTTATATAAAAATATTTTCCTCTATCAAATATTAAGGTTACAATAAAGAGTTTTTTTTTTTTTTTAACATCTTTCTTTTACTGCTAAAAAGTTAAATTATTACATTAACCTAACTTATTACTACAATTTCCCACTACAAATCAAAAGCACCTTCAAGGCCTAAACTTTGGACCTTTAAAACTTAAAAGTCTAAACATTAGGCCCAACCCACCCACAATGCTTCCTGCCTTTTCTTCTCTTTATTAATGGAATTATTTTTCGAACAAAGGCCTTTTCTCTACAAAAGAAAAACTCTTTACAAACCTTTTTTTCTAACAAAGTCCTTTTACACTCATGTCCATAAATTAAAAGGATAATTCAGAATCACACAGAAATTGAACTCTGAAATAAAAATTTCACCTGTAGAATTATCATGCATCTTGAAGAAAAATATGCAAATTACAGGAAACCACCAGATTGGGCGGATAGTACGTCACAATGACGAGTGTAAGAGGGGTATATAAGGAATGGTGGCAAAGAAGTAAAATTGTTCACAAGCGCTTTAAAAGCCTTTCAGTGCAATAACCGCATAATTATGGCACAAAGGAAGCATTTGGATGATTTTCTACGTGGTAGAATTATCGGACGACTGGATTGTGGATGTAACCAGCTGGAAGTATCCGATGAACTTGGAATCGCCCAGAGTGTCATCTCCAGGCTTTGGCAACGATTCCAAGAGGATGGTAATGTGAGTAGATGTTACAGTACAGGTCGCCCCCGAGTTACAACACCGAATGAGGACCGGTATTTAGCAGTTACTGCCAAAAGAAACAGACGGAGCACAGCATCAGACCTGTCTCGTCAGCTCTCTTCAGCTACCGGTACGACAGTTTCAAGGCAGACCGCGTACAGACGCTTAGGGCACATTGGTCTATATGCTCGTAGGCCTGCCAGATGTGTTCCACTTATCGCAACTCACTGTCGCCTGCGATTAACCTGGAGTAGATAGCATGCATTGTGGACACCGCAACAGTGATCTGGTGTGATGTTTTCCGACGAGTCCAGGTTTAGTTTGCAGTCTGATTCTCGCCGGACTTTCATATGGAGAGCGCCAGGTACCCGTTACCACCAAGAGAACACCATTGAACGACACCGTTTTGGTGGGGCAGGATGGCTCGTTTGGGGAGGAATTATTCTTAGTTCCAGAACTGACCTGCATGTTCAGAGTGTAACGATGACCGGCCACATCTATCGGGATGTCATTCTGGAACAACATGTACGTTTGTTTCGGGGCGCCATGGGTGCTGAATTTCTTTATGGATGACAACGCCCGTCCTCACCGTGCAAACATTGTAGACGAATGCCTTCAAATGGAGGATATCCATTGGATTCACCGGACTTGAATCCAATGGGTATGTGTGATATGCTTGGCCGACGAATTGCAGCCCCATCTACCCCCTCCCACCTGTCAACCGGAACTTCGGAGGGCATTGCTTGATGAGTGGTGTAATATTCCCCAAGATCAGATTGATAATTTGATACTCAGCATGCCTAGGCGTTGTAAGGCCTGTATTGCATCGTCCGGGAGACATACTCTATATTAAGCATCATACTAACCATGTTATACTGTTTTTGTAAATAGGTTCTTTTTTTGAAATTTTCTCCAGGGAGTAAAAATCGCAATTTTTATTAATTATGTCAAACATATAGCATCTTTTTGCTCTTTACCTTTTGTTTAATAAATAGACTTTACAAATAAGTCAAATTTGTTTTGCTTCTGTCTCTTTCTTTGCCTGAACTTCATTATCCTTAATTTATGGACATGAGTGTAGTTTGGTTTCAAAAAAAGGCTGGCTACCACTGCTTTAAGTTAATGCAGTATTGTAAATATTCTCCGCAAAAAAAGATTTTCGTGAGGTTGAAAACCAAAAGGATAACACTTCAGGAACACAATTTCAGAACGAATTTCCGTCAATTTCAGTTTGGCAACTGATAAATTACACGGAATCAAAAATTTCCATCCTTTCTTTCTTGAACACCCATCCATTTCCATCATCAACCAATTGAAATTGTTTGATGATGTACAACAATATTCAATGGAACATTATCTTCGTTACCAATACTTCTTACGATGCCCAATGCAACATCTTCATCGATCCAATACAACATCATCATCTTCATTACCAATACTTTACGATACCCAATGCAAAATCTTCATCTATCCAATACAACATCATCATCTTCATTACCAATACTACTTACGATACCCAATGCAAAATCTCCATCTATCCAATACAACATCATCATCTTCATTACCAATACTACTTACGATACCCAATGCAATATCAACATCTTCGTTACCAAATTCATTTTTTTTTTTCACAAAAATTTAAAATATTTTGCCTGCTAGTTCTTTTTGATATGCAATAATTTAAACAATATCAATTAATTTTAATTTCCATCAACACCAATATTTTAAACTTCTAAACATAAAATAAAAAATACGTATACACCTACTAAAAAAAGAAATCCCATACCAAGTACGCCCTTTCACAAGCACATTTTTAACTGCTGTAACTACTTGGTTTTTCTTCCTTGGTTGTTTAAAAGACCAAACATTCCAACTTTTTTCTGGGGATGTACAATACAATACACATAGCAACATCATCATCTTCGTTACCAATACTTCTTACGATAACTAATACAACATTATCCTCTTCATTACCAAATCTGTTCTTTTTCACAATATTTTGTCTGCTAGTCATTCTTTTTGATATACAATAATTCAAACAATATCCCTTAATTTTAATTTCAATCAACACCAATATTTTAAACTTCTAAACATAAAATAAAAACTACGTACATCCACAAAAAGAAATCTCATACCAAGTACGTGCCCTTTCACAAGCACATTTTATCTCCTGCAACTACTTGGTTTTTTGCTTGGTTGTTTAAAGATCAAACATCCCAACATTTTTTTTTTTTTTTGAAAAAAGGTCCAAACAAGATAATGACAGGAAAACAAAATGCTGCCATTTACACAAAAAAATATTTATGGCATCTCCTTCTATTACCCAGGGTCCTTCGTGCAACATTTAACGAGCCAAAATCTTCAGCAGAACGTGTCAATCACGTATGAGGTTCAATCGGGCGTGCAGGTCCCCGCGCCAGGTCATAGAAGCGTTGATGTTACACGTATTGGTCCCATTCTAGCGGCGAGTCACGTTTTTCTCTTTCGATAAGACAGCGCTTTATTTTGTTACAAAACTTACAGTGATATGTGGATGGGAAGACAAGAAGTTGATGGTATGGATCTAGGGTGTAATAAAACATGGATGGTAGCTGGTGTGAGAAAAATATATTTATTAAATCTTTAGTTTTTCAACATCTAATATTTGCTATATTTAAATTTTAAAGACATCTTTAATAGTCAAATATTAAATATATACAACAACCACTAATGGAAATATACATTTCATGCATAAATTCAAATATGCAAAGGACATATATTTGTAAAAAGAATTATAAAATTAAATTTTATAAGAGCATAGTAATTTTCTTTGGTAATATGGATATAGATTAGAGCGTATTTAATTTAATATTTTTTTTTTTTCCTTTTGAATTTGCTATAAATTATCTGAAGAAAATTTAAAGTGGAAATTCAGAAAGAATTCCAAATTAAAAACATTTATTCTATTATTTAATTCATCAACTAATTTTTATAAGTATTACATAACATTGTTAAAAAGTATTATTTACCATAAAAAAATTCCTGATTTAATTAAAAATGTATTAATTAAATGTTTTTCATACTTTTTTCCTCTTTTGTTACAAAACAAACAAAAGAGTTTGAAGTGTTTGAGTTTAAAGAAATTGGACTTCCGTTGTAAATGATATAGTTTCATTTATAACACATACATAATAATATTTATATGAATAAAAATTTATAATAATTGCAAATAATAATTATATTTTATTGTGTTACAGAGAAAGAGAGGGAGGGAAAGTATGAATATTTTCATGTATAAACAGCACAACACAAGTATTTTAAATAATTACAAATAATAATATTTAAATAATTTTTTTAAATTTTAGTTATTATACTGATCTATACAAACATTAGAGGCAAATAACATTCGCCTTGTTTTGCAAATTCAACTCGATCCTTTGTAAAGTTTTCATGCGTATTCTGGCCATGTTTCTTTTAATGATCCTCTCCAGTTGCAGTAGAAAATATCCACGCGTGCTGTTTTTTTTTTTTCATATTATAATAGTTCAGGTTTTTTTCTGGTTGATGAGGAATTATTGGTGTGTCTGCCATAACCAAATCACTGCCTTTGAATAGTTTAAAACTTCCAGCTGGTTTCCGTAAACTTACACTGGAATTCGGTGGATTTAAACAGAACTTTTGTCTTTCAATTTAAAGAAAAGTAACGTGTTTTTTTATTGTATAATATCCAATATGATTAATCTCAAGTAATTATTTATATATATATATATATATATATATAGATAGATAGATTTAATTAAAAGTGAAATCTCCTCTTTTTTTGTACAACATTCAATATGTTCAATGTTCAAACGGATAATAATTATGTAATAATATTAGTTACATCAACTGTTATATTACAGCGAGAATTAAATTTAATACCTAATATATCCGAAAGGAGAGAGGGAGAGAGAGAGAATAAGCTGGAAAAAATCAAAAGACTATAAAAGCAATTTGCAGTCTAATTTACATACAATATTTATATTATTGCATAAATATTTATTTATATAGAATATATTAAAATATTTATTTATATAAAATATATTAAATTATTATATTTATATAAAATATATTAAATTATTATATTTATATAAAAGTATGTTTTTATATAAATAAATTTTTACTATAAATAATTTGAACACTTGTTTTTTTTAATGGTATCGATCGTTACGAGAAATTAAAGCCTATTTATTATGATCAAGAAGTTTGACCTCCAACTTCTCTCACAAAAATATTGAATTGTCGGAAATATAAAAGAATCTAACTTTAACTGTATCTATCATGAGTCGATTAGCGATGTCCCCTTAGTGCTTCCACACTGGACATCCTGGCCAGACAGTGGACACTTAAGTCAATATATTCCAGAGAGGAGTCCACCAGACTTCCGATAAAGGCAGCAGCACTCGACGGAAATGGCGGATTAGGGGGAAGCAGCTATTTGCACTGTGGAGCATTTAAGTAGCGTTTAATGGTCGGTTAATCAATCCGGTAAAAGCAACCTGCCTTTGGGCTGTTGTTGTTGGAGAGTGCTGTTAACGGAAGATAATATACCGGCGACAATCCGTTGATTCTGGCCATTCTTTGCTCTCTTCTAATTGAATAAGGTGAGTGATTTAGTTAGGGCTCTCTGAATGTGGATGGTAAGTAAATTTACGGTTTCTTACTGATACTTGGATAGCATCTCCAAATGATAAAACTGCATTGTTAAAGTGTGTAGCGGAATCTATTGCACTTAAAGTTGACTTTGGTGGGAAGGAGTGCTTTCGATCGATGTGAGAAGTTTTGTGGTTAGATATTGAATTAAACTGGTTTTTATTAATGTTTTACTCATGAATTGCTAACAAACTATTTGGAGAGAAGAAATGAAGTATAATGCAATTTGGATATCTTCCAAATGTAGATTTATGTTATATTCTGCTATCTAATTTATTAATTGCATCAGATTGAGCAGTAAAAGATAAATATATCAAAAAATAAATAAAACTAATTAGTAACTTCATCCCAGATGGAAGTGTTATATTACTAAAATAGAAGACTTCTCGATAAAATACTCTAAAAATAGTATAATTCTTCTTCTGCACACTTATTTAGTCAATTCTCGCTAATGGCGCTTGGAATTTCATCAATACTCACCAAAACTTGAAAAGACATGATATTATAACAATGTCTGTCGAGAAATATTTCCGCTAATCTATCTAACCAACAAAAATAATTGGAAAAACTAAATTTCACACAAATTAAATCACTACAAAAATTTCCAGTGAGAAATTTTGTAAGTGCAGAAAAGCGAATGGATTCTATTTATGTTAAAAAATGTAAAAGGTGTAACAAATTATTTATATTCCAGT
Source organism: Caerostris extrusa (assembly GCA_021605095.1). NCBI lineage: Eukaryota > Metazoa > Arthropoda > Arachnida > Araneae > Araneidae > Caerostris > Caerostris extrusa. The sequence goes on along the minus strand of BPLR01019710.1, from coordinate 67,495 downwards.
TCTCATATTTTTGGTTAATAAAGTATTGCGATCTGTTTTTTTTTTCGAAGTATTTTTATTATACATCAAAAACAAACGATTTACATATCTATCATATATATCTGTAACCACTTTGCTAATTTTCTTTTAGCGACATTGAAAATAGTAATGTTTTATTAATGAATTGCTAACAAACAATTTAGAGAGAAAAATGAAGTATAATGCAATTTGGATGTCTTCCTGAATGTAGATTTATGCTGCATTCTATTATCTAATTTATTAATTCCATCAAATTATGCAATAAGAGATAAACATAACAAAACATAAATAAAACCAATTAGTAGCTTTTTTATCACACATTGAGCTTATATTACTTAAATAAAGATTTATGCATAATACTCCAAGAATAATAATACTCTTTCTGTAAAATTATTTAGACAATACTCACAATGGTGCTAGATCAATTTCATCAATATTCACTAAAACTTTAAAAGACATTACCTTATAACCATGTCTATCTTTATTCAATGCAAAACTTCAGCTATTCTAGATAGCTAACTGTCTTAAAAAACTTTCCAGGTGTTTTCAGTAAGCCAATCAACAAAATTATTGTAAAAGCTAAGTTTATTACAAAATTAAATCACTACAAAAATGTTCAGAGAAAAATATATTTTTAAATGTTCATAGAGCGATAGATTCTATTTTCGTTAACAAAAATTTAAAAGGTATAACAATTACTTATATTCCAGTACGCATATTTTAGAAGAAACTTCTTCAATTATTTAGACATTCACAATAGTCCTTTTCGCAAAGGTGATAGAAATTTCATCAATAATCACCAAAACGTGAAAAGAGACATAGCATTATAATAATGTCTATCTGGAAAATTTCAGCTATTCTAGGTAGCTGAGTCATAAGCACTGTCCCTGTTAAGTGTTCTGTAAGCCAACCAACAAAAATTATTGGAATAAACTAAATTTATTACAAATTAAATCATTGACTACAAATATGTCTAGTAAAAATTTATTTTGTAAGTGCAGATACGCGATAGATTCTGTTTTAGTAAAAAAAAAAATGTAAATATGTAACAAATTACTTATATTCAAGTAAACATGTTTTAGGGTTAATAAAGTATTAAGACTTGTTTTTCTAAATAATTTCAATACCTCACTTTATTCAATAAAAAGAAGCGATATAAATGTTTATTACATATCTGTAACCACTCAGCTAATTTCCGTTTGGAGACGATGAAAATATTTTTTAATTCAAATAAAACACATAATAAACTGTTTCATATTTATTTCCTTGTCCGTGGTTAATTACTAGCATCTAAGTGCTGCAAAATGTATTTTCTGTTAAATAGTTAACGGGAGTACAGAAAATAACTAACGGTAATTTATTATTTAGTTAAACTCCGTAATTAAATCTCTCTAACAAAGTTGCAACGAAGATTAAGTAGATTCATTAAGAGAACATTTTAATGAAGAAAATTAATTATTTCGTAACCTTTAAAGTCAGAAATTAATTTTCTTATTGAATCTAATTACAATGTTAAATGTGTCCAAATTAAATTAGCGTTTTTTTCTTTATTTTCCTTTTTTTTATTCTCTTTTTTGTATTTTTTATATATTTTATAGCTTTATGTGCTTATATGTCTGGTTTAATTTAACCTGTCTAATTACGGGAAATCTATTTATCTGATTTTTGTATTGCTTGGGTAATATAATGTTTAAAATGAATAAATGAAAGCTGTAAAATTTATGAAGGTGTCTGAAGTTGTAACAATTCCAATAATCGTAAAAACTAATTTTAAAACTGTAACAATTCCAGTTATTCAGAAAGAAAAAAAACAGAATAGAAGGAAACACTGAAATAAACTTTTAACTTGATACTTATTTTCTCTCCTAGACTACCCAAACCTCGTCAAAATATTGATAGACCATGAACATAAAAGCGTGACAATTGTATCCGTGGACTAAATTTCCCAGAAAGCCAAAGTGTCAACCAGAACACTTTAGACTAGTTAAGAATACGGGATTTATACTCTTTCATGCCCCTGAATTGTTTTAGAAAAATTATAATAAAATTATGCAGCAAAACAAAAATCTCCTTCATTGATAATCTTTAAATTTCTTTTTGCATCAGAGTAGTTTTGTTTTAACTCATTCAGTATGTTAAAGAGATGTTAATTGATATAAGCAATAAGAATAGAAAATAAATATTAATTAATATTTTTTATTTCATTTGAGCAACTAATTTCATAATGCAAAGGGTTCACCCTGAAGTGGTGGTAATCTCCATAAGCAAGAAGTGAAACAAATGCATCAAGTAGAAAAAAATTATAATTGAGCATGGTATAGAAAACTAAGTTTAGCAGACAAAAATCATCAAAATGGTTATACAGACTGGAAATTGAGAGCGAACGGTAAGAAATAACAAGCATGAAAAGATTTATTTGAACAGCATGAAATGTTGAAAATAGAGCAATTTTTTTTTTTTAAATTATCGTAAAAAGTACAATTCGTTCTCTTGACAGAACGATTATAACATAAACAATCCTGCAGAATTTCACATCTAAAATGATTGAAATTTTATTAGCAGGCATAATTACAGATGGCGTCAGTGAATGAAAAAGCAATTGCTGGATGCACTCTGCAATACTGAATGTGCTGATGCAGTCTACAGCAACGAAGACGATCCGCGCTATAAGATGCTCGAATGTCCTCAGATGTGTATCTTATAATACACATTATCTTATGACACACATATCAGAAGATACACATGTGTATGTATCTTATGATACACATTTGAGTGATTACAGTGTTTCCAAAGAAGCCCAAAAGATATTGTGGTCTGGGAAGTGTGGAGGAATACTAACAAATCTGGCTTGTCCAATCCTCACGAAATTTGAAGCATGGAGTTAGTTACACACAGAGACTGGATCAAGTTTTTCTATACCATCATGAATGAAATACGTACCATTACACTATGACCGCACAATCTACATAAAAATGTTTGATTTTTACCGACTAAACTTGATTTACAATACCAATTTAAACAACAAATTTTCATTACCTTCTCTCAAACTATCATTCAGGTTTGTTACCATTTCAATAACTCTCTCTCTCTTCTCTATATATATATATATATATATATATATAGAATGTCAGGGTGTTTTCTTAGAATGTTTCATTCATTTCTCAGTCGCTAGCTGATCTGCAACCATGAAGTTCATGCCCACAATTGCAATTTTTCATACATATCATCAAAAATATTTTAGACCAATGTACCCAGGATATGTTTGGATATTTTTTTTTCTTTTTGTAAATCCTTTTCTAACCCAGAAAAAATTTGAAAAATTTTCGGCTTGATATATTTCAGTATATGGTACTACGAATCGATGTTAGTATACTTTTATTCCCTATTAATAAACATTAGTAATTGCATTATCTAGATGTTGTAACATGATCTAGTATTCTGAAGAATGTTTTGTTGTAGCATGTTATAGCAACCTTAGCTGTTGTATCATTATCTAGGTTTATCATAACATTACTATTCAATATATGGATAATTGATTTCTATCACATTATGGTATAGAAAACATTTTAATATAAAATGCTATTAATTTACTGTGTAACTGAAAATATTATCTATTGAAACTATTTTTATAAAAAATAAATCTTTAAGTGATCTTTTCATAAAAAACATTATTAATTTAATTATTATACATTTAATTTTAATTGTGCATTTAATTTTGATTAAATATTCATTTGTAATGACTTTAATAATTAAAATTGGACATTTAATTTTAAAATTAAGCTAATCAGATCACAATTTTATATCTAGATAAACTACTTCTTTTAAAAATGCATACTATATAAAAAATACAACTCTTTTAAGTTGATGAATTTAAAGAAAAAACCTTAATGAGTTTTAAACTAATTACTACTTAATTAATTTGTATTTTTTAAAGTACATAGAGTAGAATTAAGTAAACAGATTTTTTTAAGTAATAGTTAGGAAAAATAAATAATTAATTATATGTCTTTTTTTTTTTTTTACAAAGTTAAAAGTTAATTCTAGTAATTTTGGAAATCCCTGGGTCCAGTTCATAAAATAATTGAAAGTATAAAAAGTTAATGGATTTGAGCATAAAAACACGCTTTAATATCTAGCTTGATAGTTTTTAAAACAATGTAAGCACAGAAGGAAAAATTAAACATTATGTTTTTGAAACCTCAGTATTTTGAAAGAAATGTTCTAATTGTTACGTGTTCACATAAATTCCATTCATAATTATTTCTAATTTCAATGAACTAATTATTTTTTAATGTCATCATTTAAAAGTAATATAAAAATGTAATTTAAAGCAACTTCTTGTAATTACATTTTCTGCATTTTTTATGCTAATTTTTTTGAAAACAGATATATTTATTTATTGTCTTTTCTTGTAAAAGTATATTTTGTACCTTTTCTGTTCGTCTCCAAAACAACTTTACTGAGTAATTTGGCACATTTTAGAACTAATCAATATTATCCAAAGGTGGGATCTTTTTTTTGTCGTTTCGAATATTAGATATTTGACTGAGGTCATTTGGCACAAACACTATATCAATGTTATCCAATGTTTAGAAACAGATATGTGATATATTTATCCAAAGGTGGGATCCTTTTTTCGTCTTCAAATACCAGATATTTGACTGAGGTCATTTGGGCACAGAAACAAAAGATATCAATGTTATCCAATGTTTAGCACAACAGATATGTAGAACTAATCAATGTTATCCAAAGGTGGGATCCTTTTCTTTGTCGTCTTCAAATACCAGATATTTGACTGAGGTCATTTGGCACAGACACAAAAGATATCAATGTTATCAATGTTTAGCACAAAGATATGTAGAACTAATCAATGTTATCCAAAAGGTGGGATCCTTTTCTTTGTCGTCTTCAAATGTCAGGTATTTGACTGGAGGTCATTTGGCACAGACACAAAAGATATCAATGTTATCCAATGTTTGGCACAGACAGGCCCAAAAGATATATAGAACTAATCAATGTTAACCAAAAAAGTGGGATTAGGGATAGCATTAATTAGTTCTATTATGAGACTGTTACATTAAATCCTGATTTATGCCAAATAACAGGAACTTCATAAATTCAGGAGTTAAAAAGAAATACGCCCACGTGCCCTTGAACCCAAAGGAAGGAATTTGAGATCTGCATATTTAAAGAATCTTTACTTCGAAGTAGACTTAACAACTTTCGACCTGGTTTTGCTAGTGGGTTTTTCCTCAATGTAAATACATTATGTATCATTTATAAGCATCAGTAGACCTTTTGTCCCACTTATATATGCCATGAATAGCCCATCGACGGGATGGGGGATGAGGGGAGAATATTGCCTTTCGGGAGGACTTTTAGGGACAACTGCCTCGCATCTGTGTGTCGAAAGATTGAAAACTCAGTAAACTTCCACTAAGCAGTCTAGCTATGTAGGGAGACGCTTTATGCATGATAATACAACAGACAAAACGAGTTTCCTCATTTTGAAAAGCAGTGATTGCAGCTGTAAGGATCGGTTTCACAGGTTTTGACAGAATCGGGGATTCCCAGGAATTATATAAATCAAATAAAGAACCAGAAAGAGGGAGCATTCCTTAGAAAACCACAAGAACGTTTTCTTGAAAACGATGTATAAAAATAAACAGACCTCCCGTGGAGAGAAATCAGAGGAAGAGGAAAGAGGAGAGATCATGGTCAATCAGTCATTCTTACAGAACAAGTTCCATAAAGAACTTCCAGTGGGATTGGTTTTAAATATATATAGAGAGAGAGCCTTTCAGAAACGGAAGTAGGAGGGGGTGGCAGTCAGAGAGATAGAGTCAACAGTCCAGTGAAGCAGTCAGAGTCAGACAATAGAAAAGACACCCAGCCCCTCGCAGAGACAGGGAGTCTAACAATGAGAAGAATGAGTCTAGCCCTACTGAGACGAGGAAGGAACACAGAGTACCTAATCCTCACAGAGTGCGTTTTTAGGATACCCTACACAGGACTTGTTTAGAATAGGTCTTAATACTTACATTCCGTGTATTCACTCAACAATGTGGTACTTCTTCAAAAATAAATCATGTTGCAGCTAATTGCGCAATTTTTACAGCTAATATTTGAGTTTCACTTTCTTACTAACGACGTATGACAACAGAACCAATGCAAATTATGTTTATTGTACCAAACACCTTTACTTCAAACTTTACTAGTGTAACCCAAAAAACTCAATATCCCAAAAAATCTGCAAATTTTACTGATGGCTTTAGAGGATTTGCACCCGAGTCTTCTTGAATGCTAGTTGATCATATTGTCGCTTTATCACGAGTCGGTAACATCAGCAAAATACCCTTTTAAAAACCTGTTTTATTGATTTACTAATTTACTTTGATTGGATGTCGACAATTTTAAAGTGTACTAAAGAAACGTATATAGTTCGTTTAAAAGTATAAAAATAATAATATGTATATAGTTTCATTATAGTGTATAAAGTCAATTCGCTTTTTTTTTATTATTATAATTTTTAAATCGAGAGACGGATAAGTATATTTTCAAAAAAATTATGAATTTCTATAATCCCGTTAATTGAATATTTTTTATAATTGCCTTTTACATTACCTATTATAGGGAGGAAATTTAGGATTATTTTTAGGAAAGAAATTTCTTAGATTAGTTTTTATTAAAAACTTTATCCCAGGAATCTGATATGCAAGGATCTTTTAACATATAGTTACCATGTGTTAATATCAAAGTTAACGGTGATTTTTATTTTACACTGGCTCTAAAAATTAAGCAAAAAATCAGAAAAAACGTGATAACACGACCAACAGTAAGTATAATTTCATAACATTTACGCATTAAAAAGTAATGCAACATCGGAATATGATATGCAAATTAGTAAAATTCCTGTTCTGTACGTTATTGGACATAAATATTTTTCTGTTGTTTTGTGCAAGTAGAAACTGCATATTAAAATTTTGAAATAGCGATGTTTTTAGGTATTATCATTCCTATCCTCGATAAGACATAGATAAAATTGATGCAGGCTATAATCAGTTCCAGTAAGTTAATTCTGTTAGCAGGAGAGTTGAATGGGAGCCCTTCTGTAATTAATAAACTGTGGAATGTATTTCTATGAGCAGAATCAGCTCCTATAAAAAGTACAGCATAAAAAGACCTACAACTACTAAAGTCACAGATGAGCATTATTTGCATATAAAAAAAAAGAACAGGACTACTAGATCAACCCGGAACAGATCTATTTCAGCAGCCATTGGAAAATTGGTGTCCTGATCAACTGAGAATAGAAGGCTTAGCAAAAGAGAGTTGTATGTAAGACTTCTACACCCTCACTGCATACTACCGAAATGGAAGGTTTAATAGGGCGTAACAGAATGCAAATCATTGAAGATCTATGCACCTTGCCCAAATTTTATGTACGAAATAACTCCAAATTGCTGCTTTGTAACGAGCAGGGAGTTTGTTAGCATTGTCAGTGGTTTTGACCCTGAGGATCAGAATAAGACTGGAACTCTTTGAAAGTCATTTTGCTTGCTTTGTGCTTAAGTGTGGTCCTATAACTAAATTGTTTAAATAAAACTAGTTCTGTAAACCAAAGTCAACATTTTACCAAGTTTAATCATTTGTCATGATTACCATTTACCATGGCATGTTACCATGGTGATTTTTAATGTGTTTCTTTAAGTGTAACATGATATATTCATTATCTGACCCATATATATATATAAGAATAAGGTATTAAAATATTAAATAGATTAAGATACTAAACAGATATTATAAGAAACTATAATATATTAAGAAATATTAATATTAATTCTTAATATGGCATTATTTCAATTAAGAGAGATTACACACAGTGGTAACTCACAAATTCTCACAATTTTTCATTAACTTTAATATTTGAATTTTTTAATTAATGATTAATTTGAAATTGATCAATTAATTCAAATAGTTTTATTAAATTTCATTTAACCTTTTTCGAGATTTTCTTAACGTTATTTTGTATTAAAATGTTAAATTATCGTATTATTTGAAACATTCTTTGCTATTGACCGATATTTTTTATGAGTTTTCCCCATAAATAAAATGTGTACGTGTAAATTCTTGCCTTAAAGTGTCCACCACCAAAACGCCATCTTTTCTCTATAAATTTTATGTTAAAATACGAGGTGTTCCTATATAACATTTATTCCCCTTAATATTTATAGCACTTACTAGTGATACGATATTGAATGTTATTAAAAAGAGTCTGAAAACTAAATTATAATTCTTCTCGTAGTAATGCTACTGAAAATATTTATAATTCTATTTTTACTGAATTTAATTATAATTGTACTTGTCAAAGACAGAAAATATACAAATTTGTTTTTCAGGATTTGATAACTCGAATACAAAACATTTTGTTTAAACAGTCAAAATTTGAATGGAATAAATACATAGGCGCACAAAAGATCACATTATCAACTGAAATGTTTACTACTTCATGCAATGCATGTACGGTATTTTTGTTTTACAAAATCACATTTACTTTGTCTAACTTTTACCGAAAATAAACATCTAATTACAATGTAAATATAGTACGTCTCTTTAAATTATGTTAGTCTAAAACTTTTGTTTCCTTGCGATGTAAATCTGTTTGTGTTTAACGTAAATACGTGATATCAGTTTCCCTTTGCAGTTGTATATTTGTGCTTTGTAGATGGGATTTTGTTAAGTAAATAAGAGACCTGCAAATAAATGTTTTGTGAATATAAAATAGTGTACTTAAAATCTAATTTGTAATAAGGTTTGTAAAATCTAATTTGCAAATTTCGTTACAAAATAAAAATATTTCATAGAATATTTTTTCAAAATTATTTTTGGAATTGACATACAATGTCCATGTTTTAATTTTGAAACATTCTTAATTGTATTCATTTCAAGTTTCAAGGACTTTGCTAAAAATCATCTACTATTCGAACGACAGATATGCAGCACATTTTAGCTTTATTTATTATGTATTGTTGAGGTTGTTCTATTACATTTCTCCACTTCAATGTTTCAGGAGCATTTTAGTACCAACATTTGAAGTACTCGCGTCTTCGTTTTCCTCCTGACATTCAATGGCCATTCTTTCCTGTCTACAGACTTAGCACAGGTACTGGAGCTTGCAGTTTGCACTTTAAGTTCAAAACCCAAGAAGTTCTCTAAAAGATCATCCCAGTTTAATTAAATTTAAGTCTCTAATAACAGGAAAAAAAAGTAGAAAAAAAAAATACGATATTAATTTCATTAGGATTATTTTAATCACCTTAACAGATTTTTGTAAACTATAAAAAAAAAATTTTTCAGACACCTTGAATTATAATCGACATTTATTAAGGTAATAGTGTTTTTAAAATATAGACAATAGAATTTTTATAGACAATAGGATTCTTAAATTGTACCAGAAACTTAAACTCGAAATTGTATTAGAAAGCAAAACCTCTGATCTTTACAATAAAACAAAAAAAAAAATTTTGTTTTTTTTTCGCTACAAAAATCGATTTTAGTTACCTTAATGAATTTTTGCAAAGTATAAAGAAATTTTTCAGACACCTTGAATTATAATCGACGTATATTAAGGTAATAGTCTTGTTAAATTAAAAACAATAGGATTCTTAAATTTTAGCAGAATCTCAAAAACTCAAACTCAATACTCAATTTCTAATAAGAAAGAAAAACGCCTGATCTTTAAAAAATAAAACAATCAAAACATTTGTCTTTTTTTTCTACAAAAATAGTGATTTGAGTTACCTTAATGAAATATTGTAAAGAAATTTTTCAGAAACCTTTAATTATAATCGACATTTATTAATGTAATAGTCTTGTTAAATTATAGACAATAGGATTCTTGAATTTTAGCAGAAAATTAATATACAGCATTGCATTTTTAAAAATATTTTTACTAAAATGGCGTGTATGTGTAGTGAGTATTGTACATTACCAATCTAATATCCACAGGGAATGATAAATTTGCATCGTCTTTGAAAAGTATCGGAAATTCTTTCTCATATATGAAACTTAAATATTATTAAAAGCCAAATAAAGATTATTGGAAATGAAAAGCTATTAATTAATCCCTTTCATGGAAAAGTTTAATGAATGTATCTTAAAACATTTAAATCAAACGTACAAGACTTTAAAAGTATTTCAGCTTCTAATTTAAATTTGTTTTTGTTATTATGGATGAAACCCATGATAAATTTAATCAAAGGAAATCTAAGATCTTTTGTCCAAAATTCCACTTCGTCAATGTGTTTCATTAATTTCGCTTAATAGGACAGCATAATATAATTAAATTTGTATTATAATTAAAACCTTTTCACATTCCGTATGAAATAAGAATTCATAAACATGAATTACACGCGTTTTAGATCAAATATACAGTAGCACATCTGCTTAATAATAGATCAAAAGTTTCTTGGTAAGACTGCTTATTCAATTTCAGGCTGAGTTGAAATTCAATTCAGGATAGTTTATAATATTTCAATTAATCAAAGGTAACCATAATTTAAAATTTTGAACTTTTCCTGTTGATGCCAAATGCAATCAGTGAGTTCACACTTGAGTGATAAGAGTGAATAAATTAGAAACTATTCCAACATAAAATTTCTGTTTTAATTTTTTATTAAATGGCAATAAATTATTTATAGGATGACCTTTGAAAGATTGGAGGGTTTGGAAAGGTCATTATCGCCATGTTTCAAAGATTCGTTCTTTTCAAACATGTTTTTATTAGATTTCAATTCATGTTATCCTTAGAAGACCTGAGGTGAGCATAAATAATCTTTTATTTGAATAAAAGAAATTCATTGAGTTTTACTCTGTGCTAGACGAGGGGCCTGAATTGTCGAGTGGCTAGCGCTGTGGCGCTCGGTACTACAGGTTTCGGGTTCGTATCCCGGCGGTGCCATGGATGTTTGTAGTGGTTCGGAATCCACTTTAAACCGTAGGTCCCGGCACTAATAGGATCGTAGAGCGTTGCGTAGGCATTGTTATTCCGCTACCGAGGCTTATCAAGTTACACGCGCCCACTGAGAAATGCAAAGTGAGTAACGTCTGTGCAGCACTTGCCTTAAGGCATCCAAAAAAAAATTTTTTTTTTCTGTGATAGACATCATATGAGCCATTTTAATTTCCAATTGATGTTCTATAACTAGCAATTAAAGATAAAAAAACAATTAAAAAGAAGAAAATTAAGATATTTTCAAACCTTTTTATCTTTCAAGGACTATACAAATTATTCTCTTTAGCATAATAAGCAGTTTATTAAACTCCATTTGTTGATTTCTGCAAGTATGGCCATTTTTACGAAACAAATTTAATTGTTGATTGTTAGATGTGTAGAATCTTTTTACGAATCAGAATCACTCATTAATTGTTATAAGTTTAGATTTTTTTTTAGATGTAATTGTTGAATTATATTCGTAATACTAGATTTCTCTATAATATATTCGTACATAATAGATTTCTCTATAATATATCCATACTTAATAGATTCCTCTAAACTATTTTCACATATAGACTTCCCTATACATCATTGTTGTTGGAACTTTAAAATCCCAGTTATTTGATTTGAAAGATACATTACACTGGAACGAGAGCTATACAGCGGATTCAGAATTGCCTAAGTTGTACTAGGGAATGCCTGCTACACTTTAGGCCAATTATGTATCTGCATTTTATAATATTCACCTACAGCCTTTTCCATTCTTTTTTCGAAACCAATGAGACCATAGGGCATGCAAATTTACTGCATATATGTAACATATTTACAGAAACTTTTGGTTTGACTTCTTTTGTAGTCAAAATGGGAGTATAATCCTTCAGATGACCATATTGTCCTGAGAAACATTATATCTGTGATATATATGATATTCTTAGTAGTAGATGATTTAAATTAAAATATTCTGGTTTCGAAACACAGCATTGCCATTTGAGAATGAATATGTCTTTGACATGAGAGATTTAGTGTGAGTTTAATATGGGACAAATCAAGTTCCAATACATAAAATATGGCTCATTATGCCACAATGCCCACTGCAACATCTAGAAAATTCTGCCTAAAACAATATGCGTTCACTTATGCATATGTAGTTCACTTTTGTTATTGTTGACCGTTTTATTTTAGTTAATGCAAAGTAAATTAATAAACCTCATATCCACTTACATATAGCTTTTCATTTGGGATGTTTTCTGTTTAGGAAATCGTTTCCCAACCTATATTGCTGTGTAATTCCAAACAGACTAAGTGTATATTACTGGTCCTAAAATTTTGTAACCCCAGTTTTGCGACATCCTGTATAAAAATTTTCTATCACTAAATAAACCTTTTACATTAACATAATAATGCATAAGAAATCGAAATTTCAAAAATTGAAACACTTACTTCTGTACATATGCATATTAATATTATTATTATATATATTATGCCCTTAGAAAAATTTCCAAGAAAATACATTAACCACTGCTTCAAATATTTATTTTGTAGCTAAGTTTTTCTTATATTATTCTTAATTTATAATAACTTTATGTTTGAGTAGTGTTTAAATTATAATAAAAATCATTTTATTTACAGAAATTTTAAAATTTCACTGCATTTTCATTTTTTTTTTTAAACTTGTATTCCTCAGATAAAATTCAATAAATAATTTTATTGTGTTTTCTCATGCCCTTAGTACAGTAGTTACTGAGATTAAATCTTATATTAGATTAAATATTAATTAACTTTTGCACTTGGATCGAATTGAAATGAATTAATCCACTAATTAAAAATGGTAAATTGTTTTGTGTATTTTTTTGATTTTTAATTAATGTTTAAAATAATTTTTAATTTGATTTTTAGCTGATCTTTAGAATAAGTTTAATTTAATTTTCTGTCTAATCTTTAAATTAATTATTTGTGTTTTTCATTAAATGATTTCCCATAATTTTGTTTATTAATTCTTCAGCATTTTTCTTATTTGTAATTAACCTCAAATTAAAATTTCACTATCCACACACCTGTCTTTTCAATTTTTGTCCTTTGCTGTCTATAATTTTGTGTTTGTCTGTTATAATTATATGCAAAAAATAACTCTTTTATACCATTTTCTGTAACCTGTGTTTTAAAATTTGTTCAATACAAGATGTTTATTCGAAATAGAATGCTTATAATAGAATGTAGAATAAAAAGAACGTACTAGAGTAGAATTTAGAACAGAATAGAATGTAATAGAATATAATCAAATGGAATGGATTTTAAAATAGAATCGAATGTAATAGAGTAGAATTTAAACAGAATAGAATGTAATAAAATAGAATAGTATTTAGAACAGAATAGAATGTAATAAAATAGAATAGTATTTAGAACAGAATAGAATATAATAAAATAGAATAGTATTTAGAACAGAATAGAATGTAATAAAATAGAATAGTATTTACTATAGAATAGAATGTGATAAAATAGAATAGTATTTAGTATAGAATAGAATGTGATAAAATAGAAAATAATTTAGAATAGATTTTTCTAAGAAACAAAAAATATGTTTAAAAGAAAGATTTTATAAAATATTTGAAAAAAAAAAAACAATTAACTTTAATGTATTAATTTTTTATCAATTAACTTTAAATTACAGAAACATATTTAACAAGCTCCCAAATGGCCCCAGAAATCATTTTGGTGTAATTAAAAAAGGACTAATTAGAATTTATTCATATTTTTTGGCTAGACACTAGGTTAAAGAATAACTTCAGAGAAAAATAATTAAACACCAACTGTTATATTTCTGACGTTACATTGAAATACCATGTATGCACACATACATTATATATATATATATATACACACACAGATAAACTCAGCAAAATTATTATAGAAATAAATACTAATAGCTGTATTATTATAGGTAAAAGTGATGTATGCCAAGTCAGATATCGATTTGTTTTGCTAGTATATGCCTTTGAATACTAATCTTTTTATCCATATAAAAGAATTAATACATAATAATTAATGAACTCATTGACAAGGAAAAACATTCTACAGATACAAAATTTTAAATGAGAGCTTTTTTGTTTGAATTTACATTCAAGTATTTTCTGAATTCTTATTTGCTCTGTTTACAGAATTTAATAACAGAAAACATTGTTGCTAAGATTAAGAACAAGAAAATTTGTTATTAAAATCATCTTGCTCTTCGTAATTCTCCGTGCGTGCTCTCTGTAATTCTGGCAACATATGCAAAGAATTGAGTGGTAAAAAAATCCAGTATAGCAAGCCCAATTTAATCTTCAATAATATGATTTTCTGGAAAAACAACTTACATAAATTTACATATTAGCACTGAAATTTTCTGAAAGTCTTCACTGTAATATTTAATCACATTTGGTCTTTGAAATGTATTCAAATTGGATACACTTTTCTCAATTTTTACAGAAAATTAGCAATTACATCGATATTTACAGAGAATTATATCCAAGCAATTAGAGATAAATATTTCAGAGAGACAAATCTAGAATTGTTTCTGGAATATCAGATAATTTTTTGTACTTCCCATTTTAAATAATCTTATTAAAATAGAGAACCATTTTGCTATTTGGTATGTCAGAAACTCATAAAATTAAGAAAAAATATAGTTTGAAGATGTGGAGAAAAATATCTTTGTTAACTTACAAAAGTTACTTATACGAGTTAATAAATTTTGATGAGATATTTTTTGGTTGCTCATGTACACTCATGTCCATAAATTAAGGATAATTCAGAATCACACAGAAATTTAACTCTAAAATAAAAATTTCACCTGTAGAATTATCACACACATCTTGAAGAAGAATATGCAAATTACAGGCAACCTCCAGATGGCGCGGATAGTACATCACAATGACGAGAGTGTAAGAGAGGGGTATATAAGGAATGGTGGCAAAGAAGTAAAATTGTTCACAAGCGCTTTAAAAGCCTTTTGGCAACGATTCCAAGATGATGGTAAAGTGAGTAGATGTTACAGCACAGGTCGCCCCCGAGTTACAACGCCGAATGAGGACCGGTATTTAGCAGTTACTGCCAAAAGAAACAGACGGAGCACAACATCAGAACTGTCTCGTCAGCTCTCTTCAGCTACCGGTACGACAGTTTCAAGGCAGACCATGTACAGACGCTTAGGGCACATTGGTCTATATGCTCGTAGGCCTGTCAGATGTGTTCCACTTACCGCAACTCACTGTCGCCTGCGATTAACCTGGAGTAGAGAGCATGCACTGGGGACACTGCAACAGTGGTCTTGTGGGATGTTTTCCGGCGAGTCCAGGTTTAGTTTGCAGTCTGATTCTCGCCGGACTTTCATATGGAGAGCGCCAGGTACCCGTTACCACCAAGAGAACACCATTGAACGACACCGTTACGGTGGTGCAGGATGGCTCGTTTGGGGAGGAATTATTCTTGGTTCCAGAACTGACCTGCATGTTCAGAGTGTAACGATGACAGGCCACATCTATCGGGATGCCATTCTGGAACAACATGTACGTTTGTTTCGGGGCGCCATGGGTGCTGAATTTCTGTTTATGGATGACAACGCCTGTCCTCACCGTGCAAACGTTGTAGACGAATGCCTTCAATTGGAGGATATCACCCGTATGGATTGGCCAGCATACTCACCGAACTTGAATCCAATAGAGCATGTGTGGGATATCCTTGGCCGACGAATTGCAGCCCGTCAACCCCCCTCCCACCTGTCAACCGGAACTTCGGAGGGCATTGCTTGATGAGTGGTGTAATATTCCCCAAGATCAGATTGATAATTTGATACTCAGCATGCCTAGGCGTTGTAAGGCCTGTATTGCATCGTCCGGGAGACATACTCCTTATTAACCATCATACTAACCATGTTATACTGTTTTTTGTAAATAGGTTCTTTTTTGAAATTTGCTCCAGGGAGTAAGAATCGCAATTTTTATTAATTATGTCAAACATATAGCATCTTTTTGGCTCTTTACCTTTTGTTTAATAAATAGACTTTACAAATAAGTCAAATTTGTTTTGCTTCTGTCTCTTTCTTTGCCTGAGCTTCATTATCCTTAATTTATGGGCATGAGTGTATATACAAGATCTCAATTTCTTTTCATATATTGATATACAACTGAGAATCCATAACTCCTAAGAAGTAAGCCAAAGCACGAAATATAATTTTCCATTGGAATTTACAAGGCTTTACAAATTTCAAAGAGCTTAATCATCTCTAAACCATATAGCAATACCGGATCGGAAATCCTTTCCAGATGAGATTGTAAATTCTTTGTTTCACATCCGGACACAGTGGTAATAGAATGACCGATCATACGAACACGCAATTAGCTGATATGCATCTAGCTTACGGGGCAGAACATTTTTAATTGATCGACGAAGAGTGCATAAGTGTAAATTTATCTGATGAATTGGATTTCTGTGGTAATCTGTCAAAGATATTTCCAGTTAGTCGTCATTGAATTGTAAAAGAACGGAAGGGTCTTAAACAGAGAAGATACTGTGCTAAGTGTGGTACAGGGCATTTCAAATATTAATATACGGGTCATAGCTGATGTCCTCTCTATCGGTATGCGAATATATATCCACTATTACCACCTTTCCCTTTTCGTTTGAGGTTGTGTTTATGAAGTTATGATCTGTGCCATCATCAGAACCTGAATCAGGGCTATCACAGCTACTATTCATTCATAATTCATCAGAATTGCTGTGTTGACGTCATCTTTGATTAATTTAAATTAAAACTTTTTATTATAATTAATACAAATTAATAATAAAAAATATACAATGATAATATAAAATGAATTTTTATGATATTTTAATATGAATAATTGTTATTTTATTTTACTTATTTCTGCCATTTGAAATAAAAAAAAAATATGAAATGAAAGTTAATTTTCTGGAATTTTTTCTATTAATTTACTGAACATGCAATTAAAAAATAATTTTCACGTAAGAAAAATTTCACAGAAAATAAATAAAAAAAAAAGCAGTAACAAAATAATACTCTTCTATTCAACATTTTATACTAACATTGATATCAGGACAATTGCATAATGCATAATAACTAAATGAACCAAATGAACAACCCCAGAAAACTCAAAGCAGAAAGCCATTGTTTAATCTTGTGCCTGGGGTAACGGGATTTAATTATTTATTACAAGATGAGCTATGCTAACGTTACGGAAAACCAATTGTGTCAAAAGGCGACAGAGAATTATTAATGATGTTCTCTTCTTTATTAGGCTTTCATCATTAGTTCGTGGAGAATCTTAGCTGTTTGCAGTGAAGGCTTGATGTTGGAATGCATCATATATTTGCCAACAACTGGATAAACTTTCTAAATATAATCATCAAAAATAACAGATTTAACATTATTGGATGTTATTTTTTAATACTGAGCACTTTTAAGTCATTTTCCACTAGGATGACATATAGATATGTAGGAGATTCAACGTTACCAAAGTGACATTCCTTGGGTTGGTAATACTGCAACATTGCCCACGCAATTTTAAATGAACACCACATCCAGAATTATAGTTAGAGGCTCATTTTAGCTCTCTACAAGACTTTCTGGTGTGATTATTTATAGTTTCCCTTCCCGGTATATGCACGAAACTATCGGGTTGGTAGAGGTTTTGAACCTAAATACCTTCTTTCGAAAATCCAGTGAACTATTAATCACCCATATAATATTTTGTTCAATATAATTTCATTTAAAGATATGGCTTTAAATCCTGCAGAGGTTTCGTTCAAGATATAACCTAATGATAAAATACAGTTACAATAACCTAATGATAAAATACATTTCAAATACAGTTACAACTTTATATCAATACATGGTTATAAATTATCCTGATGATATATTATTATAAATTTCTCATTTTGTAACGAATATGTATATTAGAATAGATATAAGCTTTCTTCGATTTTCGAATTTAATCATGTATTTAAATTATGATTTGCATTATTTTAATTGACTATGGCAAATGGGTTAATAACGTATTAACGGATAACAAATCCGTTAATGTCACATAATATCAATGCTGATATACAAAACATACTTCTTTAAGAATTCTTAGTATGCCAGAATTGATGTTATGACATTATACATAATAGCATTGTTTTTTTTTTAATATTGCAATGCTCAACCAAATAAATCACAAATTTGAAAAAATAAGACTCCAAGGCATTATGGTAACGTTATGCAAGATAAAATAAACGCTACATTTGTAAGAAATATAAAAATCAATGTCACGATTGAGTGAAAGATTTCATCACCATTTACTAGCTCGGATTCAAAAAAGAAGAGATATGCTACTACTATATCCAAAGTGAATGAAATATTTTCATTCGTCATTTACCATTTCGCTTACATGAAAATATTGAGAAGAGGTGTGATATCAATGTGTTCCAAATAAATGAAATATTGGTTTCTTGTTAAATATTGAACATTTGGTTCCTTAATTTCTGTAGTTAAGGAACTAAAGAGGTCTGCTATCAATAAAAGTGTCTTTAAACACTATTTAAAAAGTGAATTAATCTTTGTTTCCATCATAAAAATCGTTTCTGAAAAGATTAATTCAAGAACTATTCATTACTATTCATTAAGGGTTTACGAATAGGAATTAATTTAATTCCCCTTCCAAGAGAAAATATTCAGATAAAAATTATAGCCCGTGAATTTTTTAATACCATTTCATAGTTTTGGCTTTGTTAATTACGCCAGTAACGTTTATTTTGAAATATACTTCATTATTTATTCGTATTAGCGTAAAAACAGGAAATGCACCAATACTACACTTGAATCCGATTGCAACCTCCATCTAAAAGCAACTAATCCAACATTTTTACTTATCCAACTTCTCAACTAAATAAAACAGATACTTAGAACACGTAAAGCCGTTTATTATGCTTCACTGGGACAACCAAAATCTGCAACTCATCGCAAAAACAGTGACAGATGAACAAAGGAGGAACAAAGGACACATTTTGAAAGGAAAAGTGAACCTTTATATTTATAAATATATACGTTATATTTTTTTAATAAATATTTACAAACATTAAAAATTAATCTACCTCTTTAAAATTATTTTTCTTATTTTTTTAACTTCTTAACATTAAAAATACCATGGTAATCTTCAATTTTCTCTTGGCACTCGTCAAAAATATAATGGTATTCTTCAAATTTATTAATATTTCAGTTGTTAAAAATTCCATGAGTTTTAAATGCTCTCATCATAGATTAATCAGTTTTAACAATGTTAGCTCTATTAATAATATTTACCTGCTTAATAAGTAAATTTGTTAATACTACATTTAAAAAGAACTAATGGTATTGAAAACAAAAAAGGATAATACAACTTAGAGCAGTGAATCATCTTGAATTTGGATCTGTTTCAGCTTTGCTGCGAAAAGACTAATCAATTTGAATCCTGTCTTTCCTCGTCCAATAGTACAAAACAGAAACTTAGAACATAAGAGACCGTAAATTACACACCACCAAACAAAATCTGAAACTCATTAGAAAAACAGTGACCATCAACAAATGAGACGAATGTTAAAAAGAAAAGATGAGCCGCTTATATTTTTAATGTATATTTACAAAGATTAAAAATTTTTCTACCTTTTTTAACTTCTTATGATTAAAAATATACTGATATTCTTCAATTTTTCTTGGTAGTCGTCAAAAATTTCATGGTACTTATCAATCTTATTAATACTTTAATTGCTAGTAATCACATGAGTTTTAAATATTCTTACCATAGCTTAATCAGTTTTAGCAATTTCAGCCCTATTAATAACATTTACCTGCTTATTACATAAAATTGTTAATACTATATTTAAAAAAGATTTAATGATATTGAAAACAAAAACAGCAATACAACTTAAATCAGTGAATTATCTTCCATTTTTATTTGTTTCAACTTTGCTGCGAAAAGACATCCAATCTTGTTGAGTCCTGTCCAACTATACAAAACAGAAATTAGAACATAAGAGACCTTTAATTACGCTCCACTGGGATGACCAAAATCTGAAACTCATCAGAAAAACGGCGACCAATGAACAAATGAGACAAAGGTTGAAAGAAAAGATAAGCCATTTATATTTTTAATGAATATTTACAAAGATTAAAAATGTATCGACCTTTATTAACTACTTAAGATTAAAAATATACTGGTACTCTACAATTTTCTCCTAGTACTCATCAAAAATATCATGGTACTCTTCAATTTTATTAATACTTTAATTGTTAAAAATCACATAAGTTTAAATACTCTACAAATATTTTTAATAAATTTTATTTAACGAATTAATTTTTATTTTTCTGCATTTTTAATGAGTATTTAAATAGATTAAAAATGTATCTACCATTTTAAAGTTATTTTTTTCTTTTTTTTTAACTTACTAGATTAAAAATATGTTAATCTTCAATTTTCTCCTTGTACTCATAAAAATAACATGGTATTCTTCAATTTTTTTCCTCGTACTCTTAAAAAATGTCATGGTTCTCTTCAAATTTATTATTACTTTTAATTGCTAAAAATCACATGAGTTTAAATATTTTTATCATAATTTAATCAGTTTTAACAATTTTAGCCCTATTAATAATATTTACCTGCTTAATAAATAAAATTGTTAATACTACATTTAAAAGATTTAAATGGTATTGAAAACCAAAATGACAATACAACTTAGAGCGGTGAATCATCTAGAATTTTGATCTGTTTCAGCTTTTGCTACGAAAAGACGTCCAATAATTTTGAATCCTGTCTTTCCTCGTCCAACTATATAAAACAGAATAGAAACCAACTATACAATATTGAAAGGAAATGTGAACCGTTTATATTTTTAAAAAATATTTACAAAAAAATTATCTACCTTTTAAAAATAAATGTAAAGAAAAAAAAATTTATCTATCTTTTTTATTATTCTTTTTTTTTTTTTTTAACTATAAAAATATTTTGGTACTCTTCAATTTTCTCCTGGTACTCGTCAAAAATATCATGATACCTTGAAGAGTATCATATAGTATTTTTTGACGAGTATCTATATAAATACTTTCATTGCTAAAAATCACATGAGTTTTAAACACTCTTATCATAGCGTAATCAATTTTAGCAATTGCGACCCTATTAAATACTATTATTTACCTGCTTAATACATAAAATTGTTCATACTAAATATGACACTGCAATACATTAAAAAAAAAAAGATTTAATGGTATTTAAAACACAAAAATGACAATACAACTTAGAGCAGTTGATCTGTTTCAGCTTTGCTGCGAAAAGACGTCCAATCATTTTTGAATCCTGTCTTTCCACGTCCAACTAACTATACAAAACAGAAACTTAGAACATAAGAGACCGTAAATTACACTCCACGAACAAACTGAGACTAAAGCTCATCAGACACATCATCAGAGGAGGCAGAAACTCAAAAAGAACAAGAAGCAAGATCGAAAACTTTCACTCCCCAAGGACAGCATTGTCTGTCCAATATCCGGACACTGGTCCCCTCCCTCCCTCCAGAACTCTGGAAGTCGCACAAAACGAATGGCTGTTCATCACGTCTGCCATTTGTTCATCCTTAATGAACACCCTGCCTCCATTGTTGCTCTACTCTCCCTCCCTCTCACCTGTCAACAACCCTACTTCGTCTCCATTAACAGGGAGGGGGGGGGTTCGAGCGAGGTGTTGCACCTTCCCTTACATCTGTCATCTATGGTATCTGTAAGGGTATCTGTTATTTAGTTCCATGTAAGAGATGTACGGTGAAGATGACTGTTGATCAAACGATTTTCTGTTGTATATTGACCAGACCAATGATTTCTTTTCAGGCTACAACATAATGAATGTTTAAATATGTTTCTTAAAAGTTGACGAAGATGTCTTGGTATATTTATATTAGATGACGGTAATAATTAAAATAATACATAGAAAGTATAATAAACATTAAAAATTGAAATATTAGAATAACGTTTTAACTATCTGCTGTTATTCTAACAAAAACAGAAAGAACTTTTGAATTTTTTTTATCATTATTACCGGTAGTATTTTATTTTGTATGTCTTGTGTCTTCCATGAAATATATAATTTTAACATATGTAACAGACATATTGGCCACATTAAACCCATAGAAAGGAAGGACACAGTTTTATTGAAACATATTTTATACTTATAAACATTTATCATGAGTGCTTATAATTTCGTTCTTATTTTTAGAACGTTACATTCAAATAAGTTTGTTCCCTTTGGGTGTGCTTCAATTTTTGCATCTCCCACGTATGGAATTAATAATCACCAAATAGTTGGTAATTAATTGCTGGAATTTAAGAGATGTTCGGATTATGGATTGCTTCAATTGTTATGTGAGGAATATCGAGATTATGCGTGCAAAAAAATGCGTTTGTAATTTTAAAATTGCTACTTGTTTTTAAACAAAAATTTAATGGGGATGTTCTGTTACGTATGATACAAGCCTTGAAGCTTATCAATTTGGTAACATGATTTTCAGAAATCAGAACAGAAATCAGAAATCCTAGATGAAACACCTAATATGCAATATAGGAAAGGAAGCACAAGTAAAACACTGAGGGTCCATTGAATAAAAGTACATAATTGATATTTACATTTAGAGAAATTTAGTCAGCGAAGCTTAGTCAGGAACAATTTATTACCAGGGAGTTTTCTTATCTTGGATTCTACCACGATCCAAGGGATGGTTGCACGTTCTGGCGCTGTTGCCAGAACGTAAGGCTAAAACACAACTCTTGCTGTTTTCGATCATAAATCATCAGAACAAGGATTCTCCAATGGTTGCTTTTTCCAAACTTCCCAGTAAAGATCCAGTACTCCCTCGAAAACACAGCAACTCTTCACTACAGGTTTATTGAAACTCTCGCTTCTATATTACGACACTCTCCCGCTGCTATTTTTTGCTTTTAAAATGTTTCACTCCAACATTTATGTCCCGGGGGAATGATCATTTCTACTTTTGTGTTTTCCTTTTGAAACGCCACATATAGAGAAGCTTAGTTAACTGAGAGGGTCAACATCATAGTTGAGTTCAGTCTTTTTTGATTTTCACAGGAACGACTTATCAGGAAGATTCTTATCTTGAACTCAATCAATCCATTAAAAAGGCTTTACATGCTCTTTGCTGGTTGCATTCTCAACAGTTTTGGTACTTTCTCCATAGCGTAAATCATCCAGAACAGGGAGTCTCCAATGGTTGCTTTCTTCAATAATTTCACCATATATATATAAATGTTTTATCCCTCGAAAGCAGCTCCTCACTGCTGGTATATCAAGATTCTCGCTTCTATATTACAACTCTTTACCACTGCTGTTCTCTGTTTTTAAAATGTTTCACTCCAACTTCTATCTCCGGATCTATATTGATCTTTTCGACTTTTATTCTTCCCTTTTAAAACATCACATATAGAGAAGCTTAGTCAACGAGAGGGTCAACATCCTAGTTGAGTTCAGCCTTTTTGGTTCACAGGAATGACTTATTATATCAGGAAGATTATCTTGAACTCAATCAATCAATTTAAAGATATTTACATGCTCTTTGTTGGTTGCATTCTCACCAGTCTTTTTGGTTCACAGGAACGGCTTAAGATTCATATCTGAGATTCTATCACTTCCAAGGCGTGGTTAAATGCTCTTGTACAAGTTCAGTTCATACCAGTCTTGTTGCTAGATTTTAGCACATTAGATGAATGTGATTGATGAAGACCACCGGTTTTGTTACGAGGAGAAATCCTTTTCCTTAAACCACAGAATTGATTCCCCCAACCCCCGACCTGCACCCACGCAGTTCATCTGCCTTTTTGTTTCCAATCAATCAGTCGGGCAAGATTGGGAATGAGGGTCAAAGGGTAACTTCTAACAATCAATGATCCAGTTAGTCCTTTTTTTCTCTATGGCACATTAATTTAATTTTTCTCTATGACACATTAATTTAATTTTCTTCATGACACATTAATTAGTTTTTCTCTATAATATTTAAAATCTATATTAATCAGCCAGTAAAATAAAGCCTAATCACCCACTGTGGCAAACACACTTTCAGAAATAACTTTATCTTTGTTAGCTTCACTCTGAAATTACATAAATCTTGATCATCAACGTAGAGATGCAGCCCAAATCTCTTCTAACCTTGATGACGATTATTCTGTCTTTACTCGCGAGAATACTCCTACATCCATGGTTTTCAGCGAAGAAAAGAAACACGGAATATCATTATATCTGAATTTATAGCTTTTGTCATTTTTAACAGGATGAAAGTAATTTAAGAACACGTAATTAGAAACCGACTTTCTGAATGTTTGTATAATTATTCTGGGCAATTTACCTAATAGCCAACTGTTATACTACTGTGTCCAAAAAGTAAGACCAATTTTCAATTTAAAATTCTCGGGGCTTATGGAATTTCAATTTTTTTTTCTTTTAGGTTGCTGGCACTGCCCTTGCCATCGGTCAAAATATTCATTAGTGTTTGAACTTTGTGAGACGCTAAAACTGATTCCGGCGATTTTTGGAATGTCTGAATTAATTGACCATAGAACGTGCATTAAATTGTGTTTGCGGAAATGTATAGAACGTTACAGAAGGCATTCGGTGAGCATTCCTATATCGGAAAGAAATGCTTAGAAGTGGTATAAGCAGTTCAAAGAAGGCATAGAACGCGTTGAAGAAGAGCCTTCTGGTCGACTCTCAACTCAACCGACGAAGCTATACGTCGAAAAAATTAAAGATTTGTTTCTTGCAAAACGTCGATTTACAATTAGAAACCTTGCTGCTGATGGTGGAATTTCAAAAGGATCGGTCAATTCCATTTTGGTCCTCAAACGTGTAAAATCTCGATTGGTACCTAAAACACTGAATGCGCCAGGCTCACACTGCATAGATTTTTCGTGACTTTTTCGCCAAAAATGAAACCCATATCGTTCCAGAACCACCGATTCACCCCGCGCGACTTCGGGCTATTCCGTAAACTCAAAAGACCACTCCGGTGACACCGTTTTGAAAAGACTGAAGAGATTCAACGTGAATCGACGGGCGCTTTGAAGGTCATCCCTCCCGATGACATTTTAGCATGCATTGAGTATTGGAAAAAAATTGGCATAAGTGCATTGTGTCCGGAGGGGATTACTTTGAAAGCGATAAAATAAATTTGGAAGAATAAATAATTGGTCTTATTTTTCTTAATAATAATTGGTCTTACTTTTTGGAAACAGTAGTATTCTCCAATCTTGATCACCAATTCTTAAAGTCCATAAATCCAAAGTTTAGTACTCTTTCGATAAGTTCGATAGTTCAATCAGTAGAATATTTGAAATAATAGGTTTTAATCATGACAATTTATGTATTAAAAAGAAATGTTTTATGTATTTTTACTAAAATGAAAACTGATAATTCCTTATCAAAAAAAAATTTTTTCGTTAACATTTCTTGGAACTATGGCAAATTATTTTCTAAATTTAAAAGATTTTCTAATTTCTTATCTTTTATACTTTTTCGAAAGAAGAAAAAACTAATGTAAAGAACTAAAATTGAAAAAAACTAGACATATAGTTGATTAAAAAATAAATTTTAAGATAAAATAACCTTACATTTTTCCCATTTCTTTAATAAATTGCGAAGTATCAGATTCATTAGTTTTACAGTTATATATCAAAGAATTTCATTATGCTCCCATAGATTTGAAAAATGAGTTTTTTCAATTTCAAATATCTTTAAAACATTATTTTTCATTTTGAATTGGAGCAAACTTGTACATAGTGCTTAAAAAAATGTTTTGCATTTCTTTAAAGCAAAAGGCCTTTATTTCTCTGGATTTAATTTTAATGCAAAAATTGTCATGTTTCATTTTAAAAGTCCTATTACACATCTCTTCAAATGCAAAATGAAATACAAAAATTTTTAATCATAAGACAAACTAATGGAAAAACTAGAAAGAAATTAAGGTATTAAATTTCGAAAGCGTGCTTTATTCTATTTTATTCGTTATTATTTTTATTAAATTGTAAATTTCCGATTAATTAATCCCTATTTATAATATATATACTGTTTACATGTTAAATGATTAGTACTTCTATTGAATAGACAAATTAAAAAGTAATTACAGCATTAAATTTCAAAGTCGTTTTATTACATAATATTCGTTATTCTTTTAATTAAATTGTAAATTGCGATTAATTAATCATATTTATAATAAGCGTCATTGCAACATAGTATAAGCCATCGTACTTATATATATACTACTATTAATTACTATATTTAATTATATATTCTATTCTATTCTATTGATAGTCTTTGTCAGACTCTCAGAGGCATTCTGTATTCATTCAGTTATTCAAAAGCGTTTTGTTATTATATGAATGTATTTAAATCCATTTTTTCACATAGACAATTATATTGAGAAACCTTTTTTTCAAATGTTCTTCTTGTAAAAAAATTAAGTTAAAATTTATTTAATTAACATGAAGAATTTAAGCTGAAATACGTCGTTTTAATATATTTATATATATTTGTACGTATATATTTTGTATTTTGAATGTAATATTAATAAATATAGTATTTTTTTAAGGATATAGTGCATATATTACTAAAAAATGAAGCAAATGATTTACCATTAATATATATATAAACACAACATGCTTTTTATAATCAAAAATATATTTTGTCAATGAAACTTGACTATGCATATAGCACAAGAAATAAAATCTTGAAAATTACTCAATTACCGTATATTATTTATAAACAAGTAGTATCAAAAAAAAATTTAAGTCAATTCCTCCTTTTTTTTTTTCACTATATTGCAGGAAGTCCTTTATAAATAATTTTCATTCATTTTTTTTAAGTTTATATGGCGCCCTCTATTGGCATATACATGCAACTTAAATCTAAAATTAATTAAATTTTATGAAGGAAGTAATATTTGAAAAAAACTGTATTAACATCAGTGTCATCCACTACAAGTTAAAAAAAAAAATGTATTTGAACTTGAGTGGATGAATAAGAAGTATTTTATTAGCGATTGAAAATTTGAACAAGATATATATAGGGAAAGTGTGAGCTAATAAAAGGAATTTTAAAAAGACAAAAATATCAGCAGCATTCTCAACAGGGAGCCATGACACGACCGCCACACTGTAACAGCAACGAGTCTCTCTCTAGTCCACACCTAAACAGAGATGCTCTCCACCGGTTTCCCGAGGGAATCTGTCTAAATGCAAGGGGCCTGACGTCAACAGTTGCTTGCCAACAAAAGCCCGCTAGAAATTCGTTTCGGCAATAACCCATATCAGAACTCCTACGCATGTTAGCTCTTCACCAATCAGTACAATAGATAATACCGATAATATTTTTATAGTAAAAACTGGCAGTGTTTTTACTTCACTTCCTGTCACTTTTCCTTTGGTTTTTGTGGCCATGTCACATATATATATGTATATATACATCTATATATAACAGGTGGGCTGAAACGTTCGTAGGCTAACACATAGATGCCGCTACTAGTATTAAATCCATATGATTTTTAGTTAGCCCTAACCTTCAAAAGACACGTGTATAAATTTGACAGCTGTTGCACTATTAGTATGCGAGTTATAGCATTTTTAGTGAAGCAACTTTTTGTTAGTTTGAAAAAATGGATAAAAAGGAATTTCGTGTGTTAATAAAGCATTGTTTTTTGGCGAAAAAATACTATTGAAGCCAAGGCTTGGCTTGATAAACATTTACTTTGCATCAGGAAAATCAACCGTAGAGAAGTGGTTTACTAAATTGAAACGAGGCGAAATGAGCACCGAGGACGATGCACGCAGTGAACGCCCCAAAGAGGCTGTTAACGACGAAAACATCAAAAAGTCCACAAAATAATTTCTGATAACCGTAAAGGGAAGTTGATTGAGACCCTAAAGATATCAAAGGAACGTGTGGGACATATCGTGAATGAATATTTGGATATGCGAAAGATTTGTTCAAAGTGGGTGCCGCGCGAGCTCACAATCGACCCAAAACAACAACGAATTGATGATTCTAAGCAGTGTTTGGAGCTGTTGAATCGCAATAAACCCGAATTTTTGGGCCGATATGTGACAAGGGATGAAACATGGCTCCATCATTTTACACCGGAATCAATCGACAGTCAGCCGAGTGGACTGCACGTGATTAATACTAAAAATGCTATAACTTCATTAAAAATGCTGTAAAAAACTAAGAATAGATTGAATATATACAAATTTATTAGACACTACTTTAAACAATAATTAGATTCTTATTTACAAACCTGAAATGTATAATTGTTATTTCTTGATATATTTAGAGATTTAATAGACAAAAGTTAGATTAGTCAATTAATAATCAGTCACCATAAGCTAAATGTAACAGAAGAATAGCTGGATTTTATAAACTATAGCAATATTTTTATTGACAAATCTGAAATCCAGAACTAAATATTTACAAATTTAATAGACAATAATAATATTTATTAGTTAAAGCTAGATTCTTATCTAAATCGTGCTAGATTCTTATCTAAATCTCTATCGTGCGTAATTATTCTCCTATTTTATCTCCTATTTATTTATTTTTTTGTATTCTTAGTAAAACTTCATTAAAATGCTGTATCAAGCCAAGCCTTGGCTTCAATAGTATTTTTTTTTTTTCGCCAAAAGCAATGCTTTATTAACACACGAAATTTCCTTTTTATCCATTTTTCAAACTAACAAAAGTTGCTTCATTAAAAATGCTATAACTCGCATACTAATAGTGCAACAGCTGTCAATTTTATACACGTGTCTTTTGAACGTTAGGGCTAACTAAAACTCTAAAGGATTTAATACTAGTAGCGCTATCTATATGTCAGCCTAGGAACTTTTCAGCCCACCTATTACTTTGGGGTTTTTTTGTGGTTATTATATATATGTGGTCATGTCACATAATATATATATATAGCTGAAATAAGAATTTTAATGTATAATTCTTTTCAAAACGATACGTTAATTAAAAATTTAGAATATTCGAATATTCATATATGCTTATACAATATTGCGCTTTTACCCTTGTTAATACTGATCTGAAAAACGTTCAAGACAGAAACATCTCTAGTTAGCGTTAGCTAAATGTCAATATATTTTATAGAAATGTATATATTAGAGATAAATTTAAAGTTTCCTGAAATTATTCATGTTCTTTCTTGCATCGCAATTGCATGCATACATGCTCTTTCTTGCAAAAAGGTGCATTACTGTTTCTATTCTGTCCTTATTACCATCCTGGAAACGTTAAAGAGAAAGGGACTATGTTCTCTGTGTGCCCAATTACTCTAATGGCTGGGCCTACGAGCTCTTTTGCGATTCTCGCACAGATAGAATTTCACTTCATTAATCCCATTCCCTCTTAAAAGATTTTAAATGTTCCTCCTCTTAGATTTCGATTGCATACTCAAGACGAAATCATTGCTGTCCTTATTTTTGGTCGAATAGCTTAGACGGAACAATAATAGAAACACAGTTTTTAAAACGTAGTATAAACTATGTACTGGATTTATATAAAATAAACAGTCACATTGATGTAACAAAGGTTCTAGAAAATGAATTTTATTTTGAAAAATAAATTAAAATTAAAGGCACAGCACTTGAAGAAAACACCACACGAACTAAGAACGCAATGTATGAAAAAAAGAAAATATGTCAATTGACTGACTTTTTATTAACTTCATCATAATGAAATTAATTTGTGTTCATTTTTTTTTTTTTACTTAACTAAATTCTTAAACTAATTTCATCTTTTCTCTGCAAAGTTAAATAATGCCTTTTAAGTTTGAAAATCTTTATAAATTTTAAATTAAAACTTTTTTTTTTTTTTTTAAAGTGACTTATTTAAACAAAACTTGTTTAAAAATTCTATATTTTTTTGTGAGAACACACGCGAAATTTTAGGAGAAAAAAAGTTGAACTTTTTTTTTTTTGATCAGAATAGAGTTTTTATCTATGAAGAATATATAAAATAATTCTTCATAATCTGTTAATATTTCAAGAGTTATCAATTTTGGATTTCAAATTAATCAGTGAGAATCTAGGTATTGTCTATCAAATTTAACTGTTGTCTGTTAAATTTGTAAATATTTCAAGGAATATCAATTATGAATTTTAGTGTTTGTTAATAATAATCTAATTATTTTTTTAAGTATTTATTATCTAATAAATATGTATTCAATTCTAGATTTTAGGAGAATAATTACGCACGATAGAGATTTAGATAAGAATCTAGCACGATTTAGATAAGAATCTAGCTTTAGCTAATAAATATTATTATTGTCTATTAAATTTGTAAATATTTAATTCTGGATTTCAGATTTGTCAATAAAAATATTGCTATTGTTTATAAAATCCAGCTATTCTTCTGTTAAATTTAGCTTATGGTGACTGATTATTAATTGACTAATCTAACTTTTTGTCTATTAAATCTCTAAATATATAAAGAAATAACAATTTTACATTTTCAGGTTTGTAAATAAGAATCTAATTATTGTATAAAGTAGTGTCTAATAAATCTGTATATATTCAATTTTATATTTCAGGTTCAGCAATTACAATCTATTAACTATTAAATGTAGTTGTTGTCTATAAAATTTGTAAATATTCAATTCTGGACTTCAGGTTCATCAATAAGAATCTGGTTGTGATTATTAAATATAGTTATTGTTTCATCTATTGTCTATTAAAGCTGTAATTCAATTCCGATTTCAGGTTAGTCAATAAGAATCTAGCTCTGACTATTAAATCTAGTTAATGTCTAATCTATTGTATATTAAATATTCAATTCTATTAAATATTCAATTTTGAATTTCAGCTTCGTCAATGAAAATTTACTTATTATCTGTAAAGTCTGTCAATATTTAGTTCTGATTTCAGTTCATCAATAACAATATAGGTATTGTCTATCAAATCTAGCTGTTGTCTATTAAATCTGTAAATATTTCAAGCAATATCAATTATGAATTTCAGCTAGCATAATAAGAATAAAATTTATTAGACAATAATTACTTTAAATTATTTTAAAGTAGTTATTGTCTAATAAATCTGAAAGTATTCAATTATTCCGTAAGATTACAGGTTTATCAATAAGAATCCAGCTTTGACTATTAAATCTAGTTGTTGTCTATAAAATTTGTCTATATTCAATTCTAGATTTCAGGTTCGTTAATAAGAATCTATGACTACTAACTCTAGTTACTGTCTAATCTATTGCTTATTAAATCTGTAAATATTCTATTCTTAGACTTTGGGTTCTTCAATAAAAATTCAATATTTCAGTTATTGTCTATAAAATCTACTTATTACCTAATCTATTGTCTATTCTAATTTAGGTTCTGGTTATTTTTATTCAGATTGGTCAATAAAAATATTGTTATTGTCAAATTCTAGCTATTCTTTTATTAAATCTAATTATATGATGACTAATTATTAGTTGATTAATGTAATTTTTTTCTGTTAAATCTGTAAATAATTCAATAAAAATCGATAACGTAAAACCAATCTGGCGATAATAATGAATAGTATTCGAGTACTCTATGGTACCTGATTCATGTTTTATTAAATATACTGAATTATTTGAATCAAAATACTCCCAAAAACCCTAGCAAATAGGGGGAAAAAAAGTCTGCAAAAATCCAGGAGCTCTCTTCATTTCGATACTTTTCTCCATTAGATCTTTAAAAGTTGTTTCCAAGCGCTTTAGGGATAAAGTCAAGAGAAGGAGGGAAAAAGTTGGATAACTTTCGCCACGGTTCAAACACCTCCACTTTTCACATTTCGTTATTTGTTTGGGGTGCTTGTAAAAAAAATATATGGCGCTCTGCGATTCCGAACAGCATAGTGATGGCCCCCAAAAGATATAAAAATAGATATACGAGTTCCTTTTGGGCGAAAAAAAAAGAGCTCTCTGTGCCGATGATGGAAGAATTTAGAAAACTCTCCAAAGATTTCTTGGTGCTGGGGAACCATTTTTCTCATTTTAGACCGCTTTGCTGTAGTTTTCATTTCTTTTTTCAGTTGGCTAACTTACTCTAGTACCAAGATTAAGACGACTACAAAATTTTTTTAGAGAGCAGCAGTTAATTTTTTTTCTACTACTGCTTCAGAATTTAAAATCCATACGAAGTGGAAATACTATTGTTGTTTTTGTACATTAAATATTGCTGTTCTTAGAATTAAAATCCGTTTGTACTTCTACGCCGTGTTGATTTTAATAGTATGAATTGTTTGGAATACTGAAGCACAAATGTAAAGTTATAAAATTAATTTGAAAGATAGATTTAGATGCATTAGATTAGATGATTTAGATGCATTAGATTAGATAGATTTAGAGGGATTAGATTATTAGGATTATTTCGGATCTTTAACCAATATTTTTTTCTAATTTATGTTTGAAAAATATCTTTATTTTAAATATCGATCGCGTTTAGAAAAATCTCCCTTTCGTATCTCTCCCATTAATATGGATTTTTTGTATTATACATATTACGCACAAAGAAATTCTATAAAAATTCAATCGCCTGTATTGAAGTTCACAGAATTTTTAAGCACTTTTTATGTTTGTTCAAGTAAATTAAACTTGCACGTGATGTTTTACCAAATTAAATATTTTCTCATATAGAATCTCATCAACAGTTATCGCATTTTCGATTGTCTATTTTGCAAAGACATCTCTAACTTTTTTTAAAAATGTTTCTGATTGTTTCATCTTTTGCATAGACGAATGTCATTGCTGAATCTTTTGCACAGACGAATGTCATTGTTGTATCTTTTGTAAATTTATGCAGAGGCATGCTTTTGCAAAGAAACATATTATTTTTTTTCAGTCTTGCACTACATCTTATTGGTGTATCTTTTGTAAATATGTGCCTTACTAATTGAGGAAACTTAATACTTGGAAAAATTCAAGAAAATGGATAACAGTTTAGCGAAGTATATAATTTTAGGACTATACATATAGAGACTATATAAGAAAATAAATGAAAAATTATGTTAAAAAATTAAAATAAAAATTTAATCCTTAAAAGCTGAGAAATTTATTTTTTTCACCATTTTTTAATCTTAATTTCATCATAATTAAAAAAATTTAATTTTTTTTATTTCATAATAAGTCTAATAAATCTGTAAATATTGAATTCTGCATTTCAGCTTCTTCAATAAAAATTTAACTTTAACAGTTAAATCTAGTTGTTATAACTTGATTATAGTCCAATCTATTGTTAGTTATTGTCTATTCTATCTTCAATTAAATCTGTAATTGTCCCATTCTAGATTTCAAGTTCGTGAATAAGAATGGATAATGTAAAATCAATCTGGAGATAATAACGAATAATTCTTGAGTACTACCTAGTACCGGTTCATATTTCATACTGAATTATTTGAATCAAAATACTCTCAAAAATCCTAACAAATAGGGAGAAAAGAAAGTCCGTGAGCAGCAAAAATCTAGGAAATCTCCTTCATTTCGATACTTTTCTCCATTAGACATTTAAAAGTTGTCTCCAACCACTTTAGAGATAAAGTCAAGAGAAGGAGGGAAAAAGTTGGATAACTTTCGCCACGGTTCAAACACTTCCCCTTTTCACATTTCGTTATTTGTTTGGGGTGCTTGTAAAAAAAATATATATGGCGGTCTTCGATTCCGAACAGCATAGTGATGGCCCCCAAAAAATAAAAATAGATAAAGTTCCTATAAAAAAAAGATCTTTGCGCCGATGATGGAAGAATTTAGAAAACTCTCCAAAGATTTCTTGGTGCTGGGGAACTTTTGGGCTTTGAAAAGGAGCTCTTCCTCTGGTACCGAGATTAAGACGACTACAAAATTTTGGAAGAATTTAGAAAACTACTCCAAAGATTTCTTGGTTTTTTAAAATTAAATATTGCTGGGGAACCATTTTCTCATTTTTTTGGGTGTAATGGTTGGAATACTGGTGCATTGTAACCAATCTGGGTTTAAAGTTTAAAAGTTATACTTACATATCTAATTTTTAAAAAGATCTTGTATGCCTTCTGAATGTTACCCAAGTCCCCGTGCATAATGAAGAGCCAAAATTTTGTCAACGCCCTATAATGTGAAACATTGTTGCCTGCAAATGTGGGCAGTCAACACCCTATAATGTCTGGTAAGGATGATATGACGGGAGAAAGAGAAAAGAATGTAAGACTGGGAGTTGAATAAGTTAAACCAAAGGTAGAGGTTGTGGCGTCAGTCCATCCTCGAGTGTGATGCCTGCCTAAATAAAAGAGACAATTCATTACAGCCCACGTTTTTATTTGAGTTTAATTTGTTGTGTGAGTGAGCTATCGAACAGATATTTATAGCAATAATTGGAAAAAAAAATCTTTTCCTATCCCACTCGGTACACAGCAATATCTACACCAAGTCCATGAACCAGTGTTATCTAATGGAAGGAAAGAAAGGCAGGGAGAGCGTCAATTGTGATGGAGTACCCGTATATAAAAGCCTGACTTGGCTTCGTAACGCTGGAGTAGAAGGGAAGGTACCCCACATTTGCATATCGTATGGGACAAAACCCGGAAAACTCCCAATAGGTAATCTGACTAACAAGACAAGATGCTCAACATCTCAAACGCCATCGAGGCTTCTAGTCTTTTTTAAACAGTGTCTACAACAAAGCCGACAGCGGATTGAATCTCCACCTTAATGCTCACCAGCGCATGCGTTACCACTGAGCTTGACATTGAGTCAAAATTGAAATATAATAAATTCATCAATAAAAAAAAAAAATTCATCAATAAGCATCTAGCTCTGACTATTAAATATAGTTATTCCCTAACCTATTGTCTATTAAATCTGTAATTATTTAATTCTGAATTTCAGGTTCGTCCATAAAAATATTGTTATTGTCTATAAAATCTAGCTATTCTTCTATTAAAACCAGCTATATTTTTGCAGGTTAAATCTGTAAATAATTCAAGAAATATCAATTCCGGATGTATTCCTAAATAATAATCGATAATGTACAAGTATTACACAGGTCAAGTATTATTCATAATAAAACTGGAGATAATTATGAACAGTACTTGAGTACTACCTCGTACCCGATTCATATTTTATATTGAATTATTTGAATCAAAATACTCTCAAAAACCCTAACAAATAGGGAGAAAAGAAAGTCTGTGAGAGCAGCAAAAATCTAGGATCTCTCTTTCATTTCGATACTTTTCTCCATTAGATCTTTAAAAGTTGTTTCCAACCGCTTTAGGGATAAAGTCAAGAGAAGGAGGGAAAAAGTTGGATAACTTTCGCCACGGTTGAGACACCTCCACTTTTCACATTTCGTTATTTGTTTGGGGTGCTTGTAAAAAAAAATATATATGGCGGACTGCGATTCCGAACAGCATAGTGATGGCCCCCAAAAAGATATAAAAATAGATATACGAATTCCTTTTGGGCAAAAAAAGGGAGCTCTCTGTGCCGATGATGGAAGAATTTAGAAAACTCTCCAAAGATTTCTTGGTGCTGGGGAACCATTTTTCTCATTTTAGACCACTTTGCTGTAGTTTTCATTTCTTTTCAGTTGGCTAACTTCCTCTAGTACCAAGATTAAGATGGCTACAAATTTTTTTGGAGTGCAGCAGTTAACTTCTTTTTTCTACGGATTTAGATTTTAAAAATCATACAAAGTGGAAATACTATTGATGTTGTTTTAAATTAAATATTACTATTCTTAGAATTTATAATTCGTTTATTCTTCTGCGCCATGTTGATTTTAATAGTGTGAATTGTTGGGAATACTGAAGCACATATGTAAAGCTATAAAAAATCAGATTAAAAGATAGATTAAAAAGAAGTTATACTTTTCAATTTTAATCACTTTTGATTAAGAGTGCCCAAGTTTTATTTTTTTACTTAAAAGAAGTCTTCTTTAGAAAAAAATATAGATATCTGAATGTTACTTTATTTTGGAAAGAGTTCCAAGGATATTTGATATAATTGAAGTGACAAAATTTTGATATAGTTCAGCTATCTAACCTTGGATTTGTAAACCCTGGGTGATACTGAAAGTGTTACATATCTAATTTTTAAAGATCTTTATATTAATAAAAAGAAAAACAAATTTTTCTTATTCCACTTGGTACACAGCAACAATTACAACACCAAGTCCAAGACCCAGTGTTATGTTATGGAAGGAAAGAAAGGCGAGGATGGACAGCTGTTGTGATGGAGTACGCGTAAGTAGAAGTCTGACTTGGCTCCGTGACGCTGGAGTAGAAGGGGGAGGTACCCAACATTTGCATATAACTAGTACGGGAGAAAACCGAAAACTCCAATAGATAATCTGACTAACGAGGCAAGATGCTGAACATCTCAAACTTCCTTTAAAGTGTCTATAACAAAGCCGACAGCGGTTTGAACCTCCGCCCTAATGCTCACCAGAGAGTTCGTTGCCACTGAGCTACGAGTCAGACTTGAAATATAATAAATTCATAAATATAATAATTTATTCATAAATATCATAAATTCATAAATATAATAATTTATTCATAAATATAATAAATTCATCAATATAATAAATTTGAGTTTATTTTTTGCAATGATTGCTACATACCTTTATAGTAATCCATCGGTAAATGATTAATAGATGGTAATATTAATTAATCCTGAAATAGAAGAAAATACTAGAGAATGCATGCAGATATTTAGGCAATCCAGTTGTTGATGCGAGACCTTTGTCGCATTCTTCTAATAGTCAACTCGTTTTTTTTTTAAATAGTAATTGATGAATAGACAGCGAAATGTCTTATCAAATATCATCTTATGAAAAGCAATTTAAAAATAAAACGAATTTCGTTAAAAGATAATTGAAAAGTCACTGTTATTTTTTACCTCTATTACACTGAAACTCATTTACCAGCCATTTTTACCAGCTCAGTTAACCATTAACCGACAAGTTAGCAAATCCTTGACTTCCTGACATGTGATTTATCTTATATTTTATAGGCTTTTAAACTAGTCCTCAATTAATGGGAGAAAGAACCATAAGAGCTTTTCATTTCGAAAAAAAAATTAATAATAACTATTTTAAATAAAGCAAATGTCATTTATTTATATTTATTGAATGAAACTTATTTAGTTAGTCTCGAATCAATGACAGAAATTTGACGCTCTCTGTCTGTATTTGAAACATAATTGAATTAGAATAACATGAATCTATATTCAACAGATATTTGAAACCATAATAAACCTTTTATGTCCAATACGTGTCTAAAATGTTACGATACGAGTTTATAAAGACGTTTTGAAAAAGTGAGGACTCAATAGATTTGGAGAACTCCTTTCAAACTTTAACTGGACGTAGTTGTGAAATTCGTTGAGTATTCTGATGTCGCAATTGTGCTGTGGTTCTGTCGGAGTTCCATATTTGTTGAGAAAGTCTCGCCCCTTACGTGCTCCCCATGCCAATATACAAATGTATACTTCTTCTAGAAATGAAAAATCTTGCGGTACGTGCTACGACGACGACTGTTTAGGAAACGTTTTTGAATTTTGATGGAACTTTGTTTAACCAGGTTCATATGTTTTGTTTTCAAAACATTTGTCCTTTTATAACATCTTGAAAAGGAATTGAATAGTTAAACTGTTGGATTTATCTTCTTAAATATTTATAAATTTATTCTCGTATAAAATGGCCTTCATTATGTATCAATTTTCTAATAAAATAACTGAATAGTTTTTAATTCGTCATCAAAGATAATTAATATTATTAAACCAGAAATATTTGCGTAATAATTAGTTAAGTACTGTGCAAAATGTAATTTTATTAAAAATCTGCATACATCTCATTTTTAAGGATCTTCTTAAGGATTTTTAAGGATTTTTAAGCAATCACAGGAAAATTATAGCAATCACAGTGATAGACAGCAACATATAGATCAAGTCCAAGAACCAGTGTGGTATCATGGAAGAAGGGAAAGCGGCGCGCAGCTTATGATGTGATGCAGCCCCCGTAGGTAGAAATCTGAGTTGGCTCCGTGACGTTAGAGAAGGACAGCAATGCCGGAAGGGAAGACTTTTAGGGAAACTACCTCGCATTTGCCTATCATATCGGAGAAAACCCAGAAAACTCCCACCAGGTAGCCCGATTAACTGATCGAGACGCTGAACATCCCAAACGCCATCGAGTCTCATTTTTTTTATAAAACAGTGTCTACAACAAAGCCACCAGTGGGTGGAACCACAGCCCTAATGCTAACCAGCAGCGAGCGTTGTCACTGAGCTACAAGTCAGGCAGGTAAAATTATAAATTCATAAATAATAAAAATAATTCGAATTTATTTTCCAACGATTACTATATACTTTTATAGCAATCATTGGAAAAGGAATACTAGTTAGTATTAATTATTAATGACTTATATGTGTCCTAAATTATTGAGACATACTAAAGAATATATAGAGATATTTAGGCAATTCGATTGCTGATACGAGACATTTGTCAAATTCTGCTCCTTGTCAACTCGTTTTTAAAACAGTCTGACAAATAGACAACGATCTGTCTCAACGAATAACATCTTATAAAAATATAAAAAATGATTTTCTTTAAAAATGATTGAAAAAGTTCCTGTTATGTACCTCTTACTTCACTGAAACCTGCCAGCTCAGTTAACCGTTAACCGTCAAGTTCGCAAATCCTCCACTTCCTGATCTGTGGATTTATCTCATCCTATGTTACAAACATATAAAGTAGTCTTTAGTTAATGGAAGAAGGAACCATAAGAATTTTTCATTTAGAAAAAAAATAATAAAAATTTTAAAATCAAGAAAATGACATTTATTCAGATTAATTGAATAAAATTTTAGTTAGTCTCGATTCAATGACGAAATTTAACTCTCTATCTGTATTTGAGACATAATTGAATCCGAATATCCTGCATCTACATTCAACAAATATTTGAAACCATAATAAACCTTTTATGTCAAATACGTGTCTAAAACGGTTTTGAATACGAGTTTATAAAGACATTTTGAAAAGGTGAGGGACTCAATAGAATTTTGAGAACTCCTTTTAAATTTTAAATGGACGTGGTTGAGACATTCGTTGAGTATTGATGTCGAAATTGTGCTGTGGTTCAGTCGGAGTTCCATATTTGTTGAGAAGGACTCGCCCCTTACGTGCTCCCATGCCAATATACAAATGTATACTTTTTCTAGAAATGAAAAATCTTGCTGTACGTGCTACGACGCCGACTGTTTAGGAAACGTTTTTTTTTTTTTTTTTAATTTTTGATGGAACTTAGTTTAACTACTTTTAATATATTTTGTTTTCAAAACACGTTTATCATTTTTATCACATCTTGAAAAGGAATTGAATAGTTAACTATTCTAAAAATAAAATTTTACTCTCTTATGAAATATTATACATTATGTATTATTTTAAAAATAGAATAACTAAATAGTTTTTAATTCGTCATTGCAGATGATTATTATTAAACCAGAAGTACTCACGTAATAATTATTTAAGTGCTGTGCAAACTGTACTTTTATTTAAAGTCTTAATAAATATATGATATATATATATATATATTGTCTTTTTGACATATGTGGATTTTGTTTTCATTTATGTATATCACGAGCAGCCAATGCCCGACATCTAGCGCTGTAGTAACGTGCGCCGCTGATGAGCATTAAGGCTCAAGTTCAATCCGCTGGCGCCATTTTTGTAGATGCTGTTTCAAAACACGAGGAGACTCGATAGCTTTTGTGATGTTTAATATCTTGCCTTGTTTGTCGAACTATCTGGTGGGAGATTTCCGGATTTTCACTCACACGATATGCCAATGTGGAGTAGTTCCTCCCAAAATCCTCGCGTAAAGCACTGCCCTCCTTCAGCGACACGGATCCAAGTCACACTTCTACCTACGAATATCCCATCACAACAGAAGCCGCCCCCTCCTTCACTCCCTCCATGAAGGATACAACAACAACCAAAATAAATGGATTTCGTTGAAAGATGATTAAACAATTTCCTGTTATTTTTACCTCTTACTACAGTTGGAATCCGTTTTTTACCATTTCAGTTCACTGTTAACCGTCATGTTTGAACCTCCTCTACTTCCTGATCGGTGGATTTATTTTATATTTAACAAGCATTTTAAAGTAATCATCAATTAATAGGAGAAAGAACCATAAGTGCTTTTCATTTAGAATAAAAAAATAATAACCATTTTAAATAAAGTAAATGTCCTTTATTCAGACTTATTGAATGAAACTTATTTAGTTAGTCTCGATTCAATGACGAAAACTTGTCGCTCTCTATCTGTATTCGAAACATAATTGAATCAGAACAACCTGAACCTATATTCAACAGATATTTGAAACCATAATAAACCTTTTATGTCCAATACGTGTCTAAAATGTTACGATACGAGTTTATAAAGACGTTTTGAAAAGGTGAGGGACTCAATAGATTTGGAAAACTCCTTTCAAACTTTAAATGGACGTGGTTGAGAAATTCGTTGAGTATTCTGATGTCGCAATTGTGCTGTGGTTCAGTCGGAGTTCCATATTTGTTGCGAACGACTCGCCCTTACGTGCTCCCATTCCAATATACAAATGTATACTTCTTCTAGAAATGAAAAATCTCGCGGTACGTGATACGACGCCGACTCTTTTTGGAAACGTTTTTGAATTTTTGATGGAACTTAGTTTAACTACCTTCATGTATTTTGTTTTCATAGCGTTTATCATTTTTAGCACATCTTGAAAAGGAATTGAATAGTTGAACTTTTGGATATTTTTTTTAAATATTACAAATATATAATTTTATTTTCGTATGAAAGGACATTCATTGTGTATTATTATTCAAATAAAATAATCAAAAAGCTTTTAAGCTCAAAGATAATATCATTAAACCAGAATTACTCTTGTAATACTTCTTTAAGTACTGTACAAAATGTACTTTTATTAAAAATCTGCATATACATCTCATTTTTAAGGATTTTAGAGCAATCATTGGAAAATATTTTTTTATCCCACATGGTAGACAACAACATCTAGAACAAGTCCGAGAAACTGTGTGGTCTCATGGAAGGAGGGAAAGGGGATGGGGCAGCTTTTTGTTGTAATGCAGCATTTGTAGGTAGAAGTCTGAGTTGGCTCCGTGACTTTAACGTAGGACAGCAGGGCCGTCAGGGAGAGCTTTTAGGGGAACTACATGCGAATTTGCCTAATGTATGGAAGAAAAACCGGGAAACTCCCACCACGTAGTCAGAATAATCAAACAAGATGCATCACAATCGCCCTCGAGTCTCCTCGATATTTTGGAATAGTGTCTACAACAAAGCCGCCTGCGGATTGAACCTCTGCCCTAATGTTCAGCAATGATCCAGGAGTAAGGCTTGAAAAATAATAAATTGATAAATAATTCATTTGAATTTATTTTCCAATAATTGCTATATATCTTTTTAGCAAATATTGAAAATTGAATAATAGTAAATATTAATAATTAATAGTTAGTATTAATGATTAATGAGTTAAATATGTCCTGAAATTGTAGGACATACTATAGACTACATGGTAATATTTAAGCAACCCAGGGGCGTCATGGCCGGGTGTCTAGCGCTCTTCCGCTCTGTGCCACAGGCTTTGGGTTCGAGTTCCGTCGGTGTCATGGATGTTTATATTGTTTCGAAATCCACTTTAAACAGTAGATACCAGTCCAATATGATCGTAGAGTGTCATGAGGGTAATGCTATTCGTGTCGATAGCATATCTTCAAGCTAAACGTGCCTTGGTTAGTGCAAAATAAGTAAAAAAGCGGTGCATCCCTTGTTTATGGCATAAAGATTAACTCTGCTTTGCCAACTCAATAGAACAACATCATTTAGGCAATCTAGTTTGATGCGAGACCTTTTGTGACATTCTACTCTTAGTCAACTGGTTTTTAAAATTGCCATTGATGCATAGACTACGAATATTTATCTTACCAATATCATCTTATGATAAGCAATTTAAAAAAAAAAATTCTTTAAAAGATGATTGAAAAGTTCCATTTATTTTTACCTACTATTGCATAGGCCACATGCTTACCAGTTCAGTTAATAGTTAAGTTTGAATCCCCTCGACTTCCTGACGTGTGGATTTATCATATTTTACAAGTATTTTAAAGTAGTCCTCAATTAATGGAAGAAAGAACCATAAGAGCTTTTCATTTACGTAAAAAAATAATTACTATTTTAAATAAAGCAAATGTCATTTATTCAGATTTATTGAATAAAATTTTTTGTTAACCCATATTTAATGACTAGCATTTAATGCTCTCTAACTGTATTTGAAACATAATTGCATCAGAATAACCTGCATCTACATTTAACAGATATTTGAAACCATAATAAACCTTTTATGTCCAATACGTGTCTAAAATGTTACGATACGAGTTTATAAAGACATTTTGAAAAGGAGACTCGATAGATTTGGAGAACTCCTTTCACATTTTAAAAGGACGTGGTTGAAATTCGTTGAGTATTCTGATGTCGACATTGTGCTGTGGTTCTGTCGCAGTTCCATATTTGTTGAGGACGTCTTGCCCCTTACGTGCTCCCCATGCCAATATACAAATGTATACTTCTTCTAGAAATGAAAAAATCTTGTGGTACGTGCTACGGTGCCAACTGTTTAGGAAAAGTTTTGAAATTTTGATTGGACTTAGTTTAACTACCTTCACATATTTGTTTTCAAAACGTTTACCATTTTTATCACATCTTGAAAAGGAATTAAATAGTTAAACTTTTGGATATTTTTTTTATATATTACAAATATATAATTTTATTCTCGTATGAAATGACATTCATTATGTATTATTATTGAAATAAAATAATTACAAAGCTTTTAATTCGTCATTCAAAGATATTATTATTAAACCAGAAGTACTCGAATAATAATTCTTTAAGTGCTGTGCAAAATATACCTTTATTGAAAATAAGCATACATCTCATTTTAAGGATCTTAATATCAATCATAGGAAAATATTTTTTTAACCCACATGGTAGACAGCAAAATCTAGACCAAGTTCAAGAACCTGTGCGGTCTCATGGAAGGAGGAAAAGGGTAGTGTAGCTTCAGTTGTGATGCAGCATTCGTAGGTAGAAGTCTGATTTGACGCCGTGATATTAAAGTAGGAGGGCAGTGCCTTCCGGGAGAGGCCACTATCCGTATTTGCTTATCTGTCGAAAACATCGAAACACTCCCATCAGGCAGTCCGTGTAACGTGGCAAGATGCGGAACATCACAAATGGTATCGATTATCCTCGTTTTTTTAAACAGTGTCTACAACAAAGCCGCCAGCGGATGGAACCTCCGCGCCAATGCTCACCAGTGTCGTGCGTTGCCAT
Organism: Caerostris extrusa; assembly: GCA_021605095.1. Taxonomy (NCBI): domain Eukaryota; kingdom Metazoa; phylum Arthropoda; class Arachnida; order Araneae; family Araneidae; genus Caerostris; species Caerostris extrusa. Next base: position 24,035 of record BPLR01019710.1, on the reverse strand, counting down.
TGAGCCATGAGTAAGGCATGGAAAAAATAGATGCACAAATAAATAATAAAATAATTAATTCGCATTTATTTTCCAATGATTTCTACAAAGATATATCGCAATCACTGTATATCTATAATGTATATACGTATGTTAATGTATACGTTAATGTATAATGTATAATGTGTTCGTTGTATCACTATAATCAAATATATATCTTTATAGCAATCATTGGAAAATGAATAATAGTTAGTATTAATGATTAATGTGGTATATTTGCCCAGAAATAGTGGGACATACTAAAGAATACATGGAGATATTTATGCTCTCTAGTTGATGCGAAACCTTTCGTCACATTCTGCACCTAATCAACTCGTTTTTAAATTAGTCATTTAGGAATAGACCCTACCTGTCTCACCAAATATCATCTTATGATAAGCAATTTAAGAAAAAAACCAGTTTTCGTTAAAGATGATTCAACAGGTTTCGGTTATTTTTAATTTCTATTACAATTATACTACATTTTTACTATCTCAGTTAACCGTTAACCATCATGTTTGAATCTCTTCGACTTCCTGACCGGAGGATTTATCATATTTTACAAGCATTTTAAAATAGTCCTCAATTAATGGGAGAAAGAACAGTAAGAGATTTTCATTTAGAAAAAAAAAAAAAACTAAGAATAATAACCATTTTAAATAAAGCAAATGTCATTTATTCAGATTTATTCAATGAAACTTATTTAGTTAGTCTCGACTCAATGACGGAAATTTGACGCTCTCTCTCTGTATTTGAAACATAATTGCGCCAGAATAACACGAATCTATATTCAACAGATATTTGAAACCACAATAAACCTCTTATGTCCAATACGTGTCTAAAATGTTACGATACGAGTTTATAAAGACATTTTGAAAAGGTGAGGGACTCAATAGATTTGGAGAACTCCTTTCAAACTTTAAATGGACGTGGTTGAGAAATTCGTTGAGTATTCTGATGTCGACAATTGTGCTGTGGTTCTGTCGGAGTTCCATATTTGTTGAGAACGTCTCGCCCCTTACGTGCTCCCCATGCCAATATACAAATGTATACTTCTTCTAGAAATGAACAATCTTGCGGTAAGTGCTAGGACGCCGACTGTTTAGGAAACATTTTTGAATTTTTGATGGAGCTTAGTTTAGCTACCTTCATGTATTTTGTTTTCAAAACGTTTTCATTTTTGGTACATCTTGAAAATGCATTGAATAGTTAAACTTTTGGATATTTTTTTTTTTTAATATTCTAAAATGTAATGGCATTCATTATGTATTATTTTCGAATAAATAACTGGAATAGTTTTTAATTCGCCCTTATATATATATATATATTTATATATATATATATAATATATATTTAAATGGGCAAAAAGTACTAAAAAAAGTTTTAATATATAAAAGGTATATATATATTTTTGACAAAGGTTGATTTTGTGTTTTACTTATATTTATCACGAACAGCCAATTTTCGACTCTTGGCCCAATGATAATGCGCGCCGTTGGTGAGCATTAGGACTGAATTCAATACGCTGGCTGCTTTGTTGTAGATATTAGTCAAAATCGAGGAAACTCAATGGCAACAGCATCTTGCCTCGTTTGTCAAACTACTTGGAAACTTTCTGGGTTTTCTCCCATAGTATACGTAAAATGCTGGTTAGTCCTCCCGGAAATCCCTCCTTCCTTCTTCAGCGACTCTTAGCCAAGTCAGACTTCTACCTACGGGTGCTCCATAATAAAAGACTGTTCCCCCATTTCCTTCCAGCTATGAGTAGACTACTCATGGGATGTCCGTCCCGCGCTGCAGGACACTGAGGTTTAGACAACAGTGAACAGCTAATAATGAGTGTTAAAGGGACAACACATTTGCATCCATTGAACATAAAATGCTAGCAGAACAATGACCCAATCTCAAAGGAAACATTCGATTCAGAATGCTCAGTCTCTCAGGAAAAAACTGGAATTCTTTCATAAGGCAGTTGGGCTACCGTTGAGACACGCTTGTCAGAATAACAATCACCATCAAGTCATCTCATTTCTGAAAGCAGTGACTGCAATAGACACCGATTGTACCTCTGAAGACAAAAATATTTAACTTTCTTGTGCCCTGTACCAATGAATAGGAAAAACATTAATGTCGGAGAAAATTATTTAAAAAGTAATTGCCCTCAAAAAAAAATCAAAAGTAATTCATTCAACTTTTTCAAATAATCAAAGAATATTTAAAAGTCGGAAAAAGGGACGATGTTGATATTGAACTACAAAGGATGCTGCTGATCAATAATGCACGCTAATTCTATATGTTATCCCCTAACCGCAGGTCTAGTATTATAGTCTGCCGTTAAAGTGACATTCACGATAGACTTTTCTTGTTTAGAAAATGAGTTTTCTCTTCTCCACATCTCACACCAGTACCTAGGATTATATAGAAAGGCGAGGATGGAACATCTGAGAATCGGCCCACAGACGGGATATAGGCAAGTGCAATGTTTTCCAGGGTAAATTTCAACGGTAACTATCAGCATTTACGTGTAATATGGAAGAAATACCGGAAAACTCTCACCAGGCAGTCTGACGGTGGGGAAGAGACAGTTTTTACACAGATTGTCAGCCGTGCCATCATGGATTCTCATTTTTTTAAAGCAGTGACTGCAACCTCAGCCCTCATGTACTACAGCTGTTCTCTTTGGCCCTGGCCACCTGTCAGGCAAAATCTATCGGACATTTAGACCGGTGCCGTTGTGTAGAGTATAGAAGAAACAAAAATCAATTCATATAATTAATTTAAGAAAGTAAATTTTTTATTAAAGATTTAAAATATTAGGTAAAAAGTTGCAAAAAACATTAATTTGTTTTTAACTCAGCTATGATTATATCATGTTACTTGCATCAAGCCAGACAGCTTTCTTACTTCTTAAAAATTGAAAACAATTATCGATATGTTAGTCCGGCGATTTTCTACTGATAAAATTGAATATTTACATCAGCTTATTTGTCACAGTATATCAAGGGTTGACATGAAAATTCAAAATCTAAATTCTCACATTCATTTATTATATTTTGAACCAAAATAGCCTCCTTTGTAGTTTCAAATAAAGATAATAATATACATTCCACTCCCCCCAAGAAATCGGAACTTTTCCATTAAAATCATTCCACCTATTGAGACTCGGTTGTCCCTTTTAGTGGCAAAATCTGAATCTGAACAACAAATTAACTTGAAATTTTCAACTCGAGATAAATTTAACAATAAATTTTAGCATCATTTACATATCGCAGTAATTTTAATAAATTATTCCAATGTTTTATTTGTGATTCTTGAAATTGAGATAACACGTTGACTGCAGGACTTAAATCAAGTCTCATGCCTAAAAGCAATAAAGGATATACATCCCAAAAGACTGTAAGGATATTTATTTATCTCCTCTAAATGGACGCTATTCGAAGGACAGACCAATTTTGACAAAATAACTCCCTTGGTAATTGGATGATGGATATTTAAATTTTGAAAATATCTTACAAATTTCGTCTATATATTGTTTCTGATGTATGAAGTATTGACTATTTATATTATAAATTTCGATATCTAAATATTTTGAATTTTACAAAAATTTAATATCAAATTTATTCTGTAATAAAGAAATAGTAATATCAATGTCTTTTTGGGATTATATAGTAATATCATCTAGATGCATTAATAATAATACACACTTTATAATTATATACACAATTACACTATTCAAATTTAGTGAAACTTAAAACGCTATCAATTTCGTAACACAGCTCATGTCCGCTTTGATGTAGACCATATATGGCACAAAACTTGGAGTTATTCTTTAAAAGGGAAAGAGATCACCATTCTGGAAACTCTTTAGTAATTGACAAAAAATATTTGGTGTATATATATTTTGGTGTAAAAATATTTCGTGTATATATTTTGGTGTAAAATATTTGGTGTAAATATTTTATATATCCTAAAAAAAAATTCTGCTGTTAATGGACCACATACAATCATATGTTAACAGTTATAATGATTTTAGTATTTCTTATTGGACCGACAGGTTTAAACGAAACACTTTTAGATGTAGCTAATTAACAGTTTTTCACTATTTATTTTCCCATTTTTGGAATTTGATAAACCCTTTACGGCAGAAATTTGTTAGTCTGAATCAAATTAACATTTAAGTAGCAAAATCTTTTATGCCAAAAGTATAACATTTCTAGACCGATGAGTGAGTTTTATACAAATTCTAGAAATAATATTTAGGAATTAAAAAATACATAGCATTGCATCTTTTAGCAAAAAATAAATTATTGCCTTCTGGTGTAAAAACTCGCAAGATTCCATTTGAACACTTAAAACTTCAATTTCCAATTCTTTAAGTATAAAACTGACACTAAATTTCGTCTCAATTTAGGAGAATACATTAAATTTTTTTCAAATATAATATTTTTACTATTCAAATTTACATAAAAGATTAACTGCACCAATACCTTCTATACTACTTTCTAAGAGACCTACTATTAAAGACATAGGTTACCAACTACACACTTTCTAGATCAGTAAACAAATTAGCATTGTTACAAAGCAATGTTGTTATAACGTGTTGCTACACGTTATAACAACTTTTCTATGTTGACCTCCAGCAGTATCCATATTCTAATTAAATTTATCAGTTATTTCATTTAAACTAGTTTCTGTAACTAAAATATACTTTTATTAGATTTATCAAGACAATACATAATTGTCTTTACATTAGGTTATTTAACTTTAAAAAGTATCACAATTATTTATCTATAATGTTTAATCTAGTTTTAAATACCCTTATTTATACATAACAAGGTTCTATTTCCTTTTCAGATTTAGATTTTTGTAAATTTAGGCTTATTCTTACAAGTATAAACTCATGAGTTATCCGAGGTTCAGTTTTTCAATTTTATGGTTAAGAATATAGACATCAACACTATTATCATTAATTTCAACTTTACTCATATCATTTTTTAAGTTCTCTAATCCGATTATCCTCTGCAAATTAATTCAATTTTTAATTTTTATCAATTTAAAATCTTTATAAGACCATAGATACAAAATTTGAACAATACCTTTAAGGTCTGTGGGTAATCATATGGCTTGGCTTGCTGTACAAGTCTTTTTAAGATAGTGTGCAGATCTGCTAAACGCTTCACAGTTTTCTTTGTTTGCTAAGAAAATAGCAATAGAAGTCCTTCTTTACGTCAAATTTTATTTGGAAACACTCTCCCAATTGTTGAATCCACAGAAGATGGCACGACTTTGACTAGAATTGTTCCTGAAGTAAATCCCAATCTTCAGCTGCTTTCAAACTATTGTTGTTCACAATGAGCTGGCAGAACACAGACAGTTAATCTTTATGCAATATGCAAGGGCTGCACTGCTGTTACTCTTTTAACACTAATCAGGGGGCGCGTGTAGCTGCTTCTTTCAAACTTGATATTGTGCTTTGTTTGATCGTTCATTTCGTAGTAGATGAGGAAAAATGCACGATTTTGCTATTGTTATACTCGGATTTTCAAGTCGTGAATCGTTCTCCTCTAATTTCGGCTCACTTCCATAGATAAACAGCCGACAGCCACGTCTATCATTAAAAACAGTATATCTTCTTTTTCTAGGTACTCCACATTTTTCTGATTTAGAAATAGGAATGTTCCTTTCAACAGGATCTATATCATAACAGGAAAAGTGAAATCAAGTGACGGCCCCCTTCACAAAAATATTAATTTCAAATTCGGGAAAATTGTGTCTTCAGACTCAACCTGCATTACTCTATTGGGCTGTCTGGGTCAATAAGCATTGCCGAAAAAGTTAACAGAGTGCCGTGGTGTAGAACACGCATAGAAAATGCAAAGAATCTCTACATATAATTAAATTAAGAAAATAAATTTCTTTTATTATATATATAAATAATGCATAAGCATGTTCTAATCATATTCAATTTTTGTTTAAATTAGTATGATTAGGAAGCTATGCTGCTGACTTTCCAGCCAGACAGTACTTTTTCACCTTTTTCTTTCTCAATATCCTCTGACTTGACTTGACTTGGTGCTTTGAGATGCATGGCGGCAGCTGCTTTATCTCAAGGTATCAAATGTTTTCTTCCCAACAAATTAATATCCTCTTCATGGGGTTTACACATCCCATTCTCGACGTCACAATCAATCATATGCATTAACGCCGGACACGGATGTAAGAAGCAAAAGGTTAAAAAGTTTCATGAATAAAAAACAAGTAATATAAAAAATATGAAATCAATTCCTACTTTTTTTTCACTCCTATTGCAGAAAGTCCTTTATAAATAATTTTTCATTCATTTTTTTGAAAGTTTCTTTCTGGCGCCATCTATAGGTAGATATATGCAACTTAAATCTAAAAAAATAAAATTAATTAATTAAATTTAATTACTGGATTGATATTTGAAAAACTGTATTAACATCCAGTGTCATCCACTACAAGTTCAAAAAAATATATTTGAACTCTGTGGATGAATAAAAAGTATTTTAATAATGATTGAAAAATTTGAACTAGAGGTATATATAGGAAGAGTGTGAGCTAATAGAAGAAATTGAATAACTAATTTGTCAACAAAGCAGCCCGATACAACACTGCAGCAAGCTGGTTCGAACGCCATTTCTCATATACTCTATCTGCGCCCTTTGGCACTGTGCCACACATCTTTGCAAAAGTAGTGATTACATTAATCCCGGCAATGAATTCGGGCAACACCTCAGTCCTCATATACGCTAGCTCTGCACGTTGACACTGAGCCACAAAGCGGACGAAAACAGTGACTATAACAATGCCGCCAACGGATTCGAACCTCACCCCTCGTAGCCAGCTGCACACGTTGGCATGGATATACGAATCAGCTGAAAATAGTGATTACGACAATGCCACCAGCGGATTTGAACTTCAGCACTCATGTACACTAGATGTGGCCGTTGACAACTGGAGCAGGCTAAAAATCTTGTGACTTTGCAGGCGGATTTGAACCTAAATCCTCATGTAAGCTAGCTGTTCACGTTGACACAGGGCTACGAGTCGTGCGAAAGTCTCCAACAGACTTGAAGCTTAAGCAAAATGAGCGAATTCGAATTAAACAGGCAAGAAATTGAGAAATCTCGCATTGTGATTTAAAATATCTGATTGACGATATATCGCACTTTCATACGACGCATGACGGGGAAAAACTAGCCTTTATTTATTATGGTTTGCGTTCAAAATATTGTTTTACACTCAAGGCACTTTTATTCTATTTCATTTTAAAATACACCTGGCGACTGGGCCTGAATATAACACATTGATATTTAATCAATATGTATATTCGCATCATATTGATATTTTATAATTCAACAATATATTTATCATTATAATATAGTCGTAGGGTTGTTATCCCCCTGGTTCCTGGTAAGATAAAGGTCAGGTCAACTTGGTTTATCGCAGGGAGAGCATCCATTGCTAAGAAATATGCAGCTTCACTTTTAGCGAGGAACCACAAGGGCTGAAGGCAGGCCCAAGCCTCAAGAGGAACGCTCTACTTTATTATTAGACAGGACCACTGCCGTTTAAGTGGATTTCGAACCACTACAAACATCCATGGCACCGCCATGGATGTTTTTTACAAATATTAATTAATTATTTTAAATTTAATTAATTAATTTCAGTTTTTTAGATTTAAGTTGAATGTATCTACCAATAGATGGCGCCAAGATGTAAGAAGGAAATTTAAACTTTACAAAGGACTTTCCACAATATAGTGAAAAAAAATAGGAATTGATTTTAATTTTTTATATATTATTTTTAGCAGAACTCTGCTCACTCTTGATGAAATCTATTTTTAATAGCATTTTTTTCAGTGTAGATCGAAAAACTCATATTTCTAAGTCATCTTCTCCAACTTGAAGATGCTGTATTGCTTCACTCTATTGTTATATGCTCTCCCAACCAGCAATATGTTCCATATATTGATAATTAATCATAATTGAACAATATATTTAACATCATAATGCAATCCTAGAGTTTATAATATAAATGCTCAACCATTGAAAAGAAAATGGAAAGCTATAATGGAGTGGTATACTAATACTAGAATATTTAACACTATTTTTAAACATAAAATTCCATACGTCTCCGATATCGATCAAAGAATGGCACTAGAACAGCAGAACTCATAACAACTCCTGATGAAATTCATTTCAAGCAGCATTTCACTATGATTGAAAAACTCATATTTCAGTTTCTCTTCACCAACTTGAAGAGAGTGTTCCGTATAACAAAAAAAAATCGCTGTTGCTGAATCTTGTTTAAAAATCTCGATCCGGTAACCATATATCCAGTGACAGATAGAACCATGAGAAGTAAAAGCGCATTACATTTACGCTGTCTGTATAAATATATATTTCCATTTAAGAATACCCGGTCCTTGAAATCCGTTTGGAGGACTAAAAAGTAAAGGGAAAACTAATTTTCACATCAAAAGAGTTCGTTTCGAGAAGAAAATCTAAAACTTAAGTAATCGCATTTTTGCTAGGGGCAAGAAATAGAACGTTGACTGAGTGGCAGACAACCGGTTTAACTGGCAAAAAGAACCCTATCGTCGACAGAATTGTTTACCTTAAGGCCATGATATGTCTTCTTTTTTATTTGGTAGCTTCTTTTCCTATTTTCTGTTTGGGGAATAAAAACTCCAGCTTTTCTTTTCATCCGCTACTAGGGGATAAAAAAAGAATTATATCTTTCATGTTTTGTATCCCATTTCATATCTATCTTCGAGAAGGTAACAGAAATCCATACTGAAAATTGTGTTTTCCTGTGTCGTCGAAAAGAAAGTGTTCAATTTCATTATAATATCGTGCTTTAATGATTAACTAGAGAAAAAAGCAATACAGAAATGCTAAAAGTTGAGATAATACAAAAATATAAATTTAGGAAAATGAGCAAATTCGAAGAGAACAAGCAAAGTTTGCTGATGATTGTTAGTAAAATCAAATCGTGACTTAAAATATCTGATGATTGGGAATGTATGTTCAACTTTACATATGACACGTGATAAAGGGTAAAAACAACATATTTTAGTAATTTATCTTCACAATGTTGTTTTACACTGAAACTTACTGTTCTATTTCATTCTAAAACTGACGCAACATATAATTTAATCATAATTAATCATAGATTTTCATTATAATATAGTCGCAGGGTTTTGTTCTGGCAAAAGAACCCTATCCCCCTGGTCCCCCTGAATCCTTTCCCTGAAAGAGTCCCCTGGTCCTTTTGAAAGCCTACACTAGATCCAAAAGGATGCCGTCTGAGTGACGTCCATGACTAAGGATAATATGCAGCTTCACTTTTAGCGAGGAAAACGAGAGATGAAGATTGGGAGACAGTTGTATTGACTAAACCTGAATACAACGTTCTACAATCATATAAGATCGGGACCTACGGTTTAATGGGGACTCGAACCACTACAAACATCTATACCACTACCGGGTCTAGAACGCGAAACCGTGGCACTGAGTGCCACACAGTCGACAATTCAGGCCCAGTCGCAGAAGTTTATTATATAATATTTAACCATCGAAAAGGGCTAGTTGCTATTTTAAGTTGGCATACTATTACTAGAATATTTAACACTATTTTTAAGCCTAAAATTTCATACATCTCCGATATCGATTAAATAATTTTATTTTTTAAAGAACTCTGCTCACTTCTGATGAAATTCATTTCAAGCAGCATTTTTCACTGTAAGTTGAAAAACTCATATTTCAGTTTCTTTCACCAAGTTGAAGAGAGCTGTTCCGTATAAAGCAAAAAAAAATCGCTGTTGCTGAATCTTGTTTAAAAATCTCGATCCAGTAACCGTATATCCAGTGACCGATAGAACCATGAGAAGTAAAAGCGCATTACATTTACTGCTGTCTGTATAAAATATATATTTCCATTTAGAATACCCGGTCCTTGAAATCCGTTTGGAGGACTAAAAAGTAAGGGGAAAACTAATTTTCACATCAAAAGAGTTCGTTTCAAGAAGAAAATCTAAAACTTAAGTAATCGCATTTTTGCGGGGCAAGAAATAGAACGTTGACTGAGCGGCAGACAACCGGTTTAACCGGCAAAAGAACCCTATCGTCTACAGAACTGTTTACCTTCCAACCATGATATGTCTTTTTTTTTATTTGGGTAGCTTCTTTTCCTATTTTCTGTTTGGGGAATAAAACTCCAGCTTTTCTTTTCATCCGCTACGTGAGGAATAAAAAAAGAATTATTTTTCATGTCTTGTATCCCACATTTCATATCTTTCTTCTTCGAAAAACTGAAATCCATACTGAAAAATTGTGTTTTGGTTCTATATCGTCAAAAAGAAAATTTTTAATTTTGTAATAATATAATTCTTTAAAGATTAACGGTGAGCAAAAGCAATACAGAAATGCTAACATTGAGATAATACAAAAATATAGAATTAGGAAAAAATTAGCAAAATGAAAAGAACAAGAAAAATTTGTGATTATTGTTAGTAAGAGTATCAAATCGTTAAAATATGATTGGGAATATATGTTTGAATCCATATGAACGTGATAAGGGTAAACATCTTATTTTACTAATTTATCTTCACAATATAATTTTACACTGAATTCACTTCTATTACGCATTTCATCTACATTTAAAACATTATAGCATTTAGTCATAATTAATCAAAAAATTATCATCATAATATAATCTCAGGGTTTTTTTCTGGCACCCTATCCCCCTGCCCCTGGTCCTGAAAGAGTCCCCCTGGTCCTGAAAACCTACACCAGTTCCAAAGGATGCCTTGTCTGAGGAGTCGTCCATGGCTAAGGGTAATATGCAACTTCACTGTTAGCGAGGAAAACGAGAGATGAAGATTAACTAACTAAACCTGAAGACAACGCTCTACGATCTTATTAGACTGGGACCTACGGTTTAAAATGGGGATTCCGAACAACTACAAACATCTATACCACTACCGGGTCTAGAACCGAAACCGTGGCACTGAGTGCCACACAGTCGACAATTCAGGCTCAGGCACGGGTTTATAATATAAATATTTAACCACTGAAAAGGGCTAGTTGCTATTTTTAAGTTTGCAAATAATACTAGAATATTTAACACTATTTTTAAGCCTAAAATTCCTTACGTCTCAATATCGATCAAATAATTTTATTTTTTAAAAGAACTCTGCTCACTCCTGATGAAATCCATATCTAGTAGCATTTTTTCAATGCCAGCTGAAAACTCATATTTCAGTCAGCTTCTCCAAGTTGAAGAAGCTGTTCCATATAGAACAAAAAAAAAACCCTTGTTGCTGAATCTTGTTTAAAAATCTCGATCCAGTAACCGTATATCCAGTGACCGATAGAACCATGAGAAGTAAAAGCGCATTACATTTACTGCTGTCTGTATAAAATATATATTTCCATTTAGAATACCCGGTCCTCCCAATCCGCTTGGAGGACTAAAAGTAAGGGGAAAACTAATTTTCACATCAAAAGAGTTCGTTTCAAGAAGAAAATCTAAAACTTAAGTAATCGCATTTTTGCGGGGCAAGAAATAGAACGTTGACTGAGCGGCAGACAACCGGTTTAACCGGCAAAAGAAACCTATCGTCTACAGAACTGTTTACCTTCCGGCCATGATGTGTCTTTTTTTTTTTTTTTTTGGCAGCTTCTTTTCCTATTTTCAGTTTGGGGAATAAAACTTCACTTTTCTTTTCATTCTCTACGTGAGGAATAAAAAAGAAATATTTTTTGGTCATGTCTTGTATCCCACATTTCATATCTTTCTTCGAAAAAACTGAAATCCTTACAGAAAAGCGTGTTTTGGTTCTATATCATCAAAAAGAAATTGTTTAATTTTGTAATAATATAATTCTTTAAAGATTAATGGCGAGAAACAATACAGAAACGCTTAACATTGAGATAATACAAAAAATATAGAATTAGCAAAATTAGCAAAAATGAAAGAACAAGAAAAATTTGTGATTATGAGAGAAAATTTAAAATCGTAATTTAAAATATATGATCGGGGATATATGTTTGAATCCATACAAAGTAATAAAGGTGAAACATCTTCTTTTCCAATTTTACCTTCACAATATAATTTTACACTGAATTTTCTAAAACTTACGCAACATAATAACATCTACATTTAAACATTATAGCATTTAGTCATAATTCATCAAAAAAATTATCATCATAATATAATCTCAGTGTTGTTTTTACTAATGCCCCTGGTCCCTAGTCCTTTGAAAACCTACACCAGTTCCAAGGGACCTTGTCGGAGACGTCGTCCATGTTTAAGGGTAATATGCAACTTCACTGTTATCAAGGAACCACGATGCTGAAGATAAATAAACCTCAAGACAACTTCTACGATCTTATTAGACTGGGATCTACGGTATAAAATGGATTCCGAACAACTACAAATATCTATGGCACCGCCAGAACATTGTACCAAACCTCTGGCACCGAACGCCAGATATTCAGCCATTCAGGCTCAGGCAGGGTTTATAATATAAATATCCAACCACTGAAAAGAGGAAGCTATTTTAAGTTTGTAAACTAATACTAGAATATTTAACACTATTTTTAAGCCTAAAAAATTCCTTACGTCTCCAATATCGATCAAATCCTTTTTTTTTTTATTTTAACAGAACTCTGCTCACTCCTGATGAAATCCATATCTAGTAGAATATTTTCAATATAAACTGAATAACTCATATTTCAGTCAGCTTCTCCAACTTCAAGATGCTGTTCCATACAGCAACAAAAAAAAAAAAACCGTGCTGCTGAATCTTGTTTAAAAAGAATCTCGATCCAGTCACCGTATATCCAGTGACAGATAGAACCATGAGAAGTAAAAGCGCATTGCATTTACTGCTGCCTGTATAAAATATATATTTCCATTTAGAATGCCCGGTCTTCCCAATCCGTTTGGAGGACTAAAAGTAAGGGGAAAACTAATTTTCACATCAAAAGAATTCGTTTCAAGAAGAAAATCTAAAACTTAAGTAATCGCATTTTTGCGGGGCAAGAAACAGAACGTTGACTGAGCGGCAGACAACCGGTTTAACTGGCAAAAGAAACCTATAGTCTACAGAACTGTTTGCCTTCCGGCCATGATGGGTCTTCTTTTTTATTTGGGCAGCTTCTTTTCCTATTTTCTGTTGGGAAATAAAACTCAGCTTTTCTTTTCATCCTCTGAGGGGATAAAAAAGAAATATTTCGGCCATGTCTTGTATACCACATTTCATATCTTTCTTACCGAAAATCGTGTTTTGGTTCTATATCATCAAAAAGAAATTGTTTAATTTCATGATAATATAATACTTTAATGATGAATGGCGAAAACACAATACAGAAAAGCTTAAAATTGTGATAATACGAGAATATAAAGTTCACATAATAAATTCACGTGGAATAATTTAAGTATTTCAGATAACTAAAATCTATTTCATTTTTTTTTATATCTGTTCGTTTATTTCAGACATAAAAATAAAAAAATCATGAATTCAAGAGCAATTTAAAAATGGAAAACATCTTTTTATAGAAAATGTTTATAAACCAATATTTTTATATCAAAGCACTAATAATTGTAATAAAAAACCACTGATATCAGTTTGTCCATTCCAGAAACAAAATGAATATAAAATGATTTCAAGGCCACGTTTAGCAGCATTTTTTCAGTTAAAGCTGACGCAGTCATAGCTTTAGAAAGCATCTTCTTCAACTTGAAGATGCTGTATTGCTCCATATTGCTATATGCTGTTCCATCTAGCAATATGTTCCATATATTGATTTTTAATCATAATTCATCAATATATTTAACATCTTAATATAATTACAGGGTTGATAATATAAATGCTCAACCATTAAAAAAGGGCAGCTATTTGAACTTGGTATACTAGAATATTTAACCCTATTTTTATACCTAAAGTTACATACATCTCCAATATCGATCAATTGTTTTTTTTTATTTTGAACAGAACTCTGCTCACTCCTGATGAAATCCATTTCTAGTAGCATTTTTTTCAGTGTAAACTGAATAACTCATATTTCAGTCAGTTTCATCAACTTGAAGATGCTGTCCCACATAGCAACAAAAAAAAAACGCTGTTGCTGAATCTTGTTCAAAAAATCTCGATCCAGTAACCGTTTTCCTGTGACAGATAGAACCATGAGAAGTAAAAGCGCATTACATTTACTGCTGTCTGTATAAAATATATATTTCCATTTAGAATACCCGGTCCTCCCAATCCGCTTGGAGGACTAAAAAGTAAGGGGAAAACTAATTTTCACATCAAAAGAGTTCGTTTCATGAAAAGAATCTAAAACTTAAGTAATCGCATTTTTCGGGGCAAGAAATAGAACGTTGACTGAGTGGAAGACAACCGGTTTAACTGGCAAAAGAACCCTATCATCTACAGAACTGTTTACCTTCCAGCCATGATGTGTCTTCTTTTTTTTGGGCTGCTTCTTTTACTACTTTCTGTTTGGGGAATAAAACTCCGGTTTTCTTTTCATCCTCTGCGAGGGGATAAAAAAGAAATATTTCGTTCATGTCTTGAATCCCACATTTCATATCTTTCTTCGAAAAAAACTGACATCCTTACAGAAAATCGTTTTTTGGTTCTATATCATCAAAAGAAATTGTTTAATTTCATGATAATATACTTTTTTAATGATTAATGGCGAGAAAACACAAAAAGAAACACTTAAAATTGACATAATTCAAAAATATAAAGCTTCCATGGAAAATTCACGTGAAATAATGCAGGTTTTCAGATATTAAGATATATAAAATCTATTTCTTTTTTATATCTATTTGGCTATCTCAGATATAAAAATGGCAAAAAAAAAATTATTTCAAGAGCTAATTATAAATGGAGAACATCTTTTCATAGAAAATGTTTATAAACCAATATTTATGGTTATAAACTACCTATGAAGAAATAAATTTTTACTGAACTTTTGGACTGAATCCTTACTAACTTTTGTACTCATCAATATGGAATTGTTTAATTTCATAATAATATAATACTTTAATGATAAATGGCTAGAAAACAATACAGAAATGCTTGACATTGAGATAATACAAAAATATAAAGTTCACATGATAAATTCACATGAAATGGTGTAGGTTTTCAGATATTAAGATATCTAAGATGTATTTATATTCATGAACAAATTTAAATTGATATCAAAAAATGTTTATATTTTTGTATCAATAATTATAATGAATACCACTGTACTATGTTTTCTCACTGCAAGAGTTTTGGCATTTCTTTCCCAAGAGAAAGTAAAGTATATTCTTTGACAAGTACATAATAACAACCAATCACTCAAATTTAACGCAGAAGCAGTGCTATCTGCGGTAGTTTTATTAGTTGTCATATTTTGTTAGTATTATTATAGTTGTTTATATTAGTTTCGGTAGTTATATTATATGCAATCAGCGTTTTGTACTAATGAGAATAACCTGTCACTCAAATTCGATAGCCGATATACAGTATCATGTATAATGAGACCAGAAGTGTTATTTTTTTTTTTCTCTGAATTGACTGAATAGGCAGGAGTTTCCGCCAGTTTTTGAAAGTGAATCCCTCGTGGTTTCGTTTATCACATCATCATCATCAGTGGCGCAACAGCCCCTTGGCGGGCGAAGGACGTCTGCCGACTGGCAGATTTCAAGACAGGAGATGTTATTCTTTTTATTGGGTAGGGTTGTTAGACTGTCTCCCAACGTTCTACAGCCATATAAGTTATAAGACCGGCATCTGCGGCTTAAAGTCGATTCCGAACTACTAAAAACATGCATGGCACATATATAATTATGCTCATATATAATAATTTTTTACTTTAATATTTATAAATTAATCTACCGCCAATTAATTTGCAATTTTCAAAAAAATATACAAGGGAATAAACAATTAATTAAGCAGCGAATAAAATTGTAATAAAACAACATAAAATAATTCAACCCCTATTGTAATCCAAAAGAATCCATACTATATAATGCATCTACTATCCAAGATATCATATTACATACTATCCAAGATAGCATATTGCATACTATCCAACATATCATATCATATACTATCAAAATATCATACTATTTATGCCTCATTACTGTATATATGCCTCATTACTATATATATATATATACTATCCAAGATATATCATATACTATCCAAAATATCATATCATATACTATCCAAGATATGCTATTTATGCTTCATTACTATAGGATTCACCACAAGAGATCTACCTTGTTTTGCCTCATATCTCAGAAAGTAAATAAAAAAATGGCTCACACGAACATACATATGTTCATGTATATATAAAAGCTCAAACGAGCATATATATATATATATATATATATGTTTTAGTATATTTATTATATATATGCCCATATATAATGATGTTTTACTTCAGCATGTATAAACTAATCAACTGGCTATTAATTTGCAATTTTTAACCAAAATATACTTTAAGATACTAATTAATTCATTAAGAAATAAATAAAAATTAGCATTCCACTCCATCTATTGCAATTCAAAAAGAATCCAACTTTGTGAAGTGAAACATTCCAAATACCCATCACCATTAAATCCACCACCTTTTTCCACAAGAGACCTCTCCTGCATTTTACTTTTCCTACCACACACCCTTGTCAGTTAATAAAACAAACACTCCCTGTCCCCAGGGCACCCAGGAACATCCCCAAAGATTCCCCCTTCCCTTAATATCCCGGAAGTGCCAATGGCGACCTCCTTATTGATACGTCATAAGAGAGCAAACATAGTGAACACGCCCCCTCCCCCTTCACAATGTGCAAGGACCGTCCCCCCCCCCGATGCTTACGGTAACAGTGACAGCAAGGTCCCGTGGGCAAACCCAAGAGAAATATCTTCTGTTGAAAAGTTAATAGTCTTCTTCTACGCAGGAATGTCGGGGCATAATGAAAATGGATCTTTGGATTCCTGTTTTTATACTTCCTTTTCCGGAATTTCCTTTGTTGGATTTTTTTTGGCTTTCTTTCCACGGATGCTCCAGGAGATAAAGTCAAGTGTGAAATAAGTAGTCTGCCCAAGTAGCCAGATAAAAGTTTTTGTCTCATTTTTCTCTCCAGTGTGGAAGAAGAAAAAAAAAATGGTGCCACTTTTGAAAATGAACCTCTCCATAGCGAATAATAGCAGCTTTTATTGGATGTGTAGAAAGTTTAAAAAAAAAAAAAAAAAAAACTTCGCTTTAACATTACTAAATTAACGAATAAAAAACGAAAGAAATAGGGTTTTCTTTTCTTTCTGGTTGATGTCTATCTTGTGAATCTTACAGAAAGAAATCCCACTTGTGATCGAGTGGTATTGTGAATCAGCCTCCATGCAAAAGAAGATAATCAATTAAGCTGATAGCCAGCTCTACAAACAATGTTTTTAAAAAGGAAGGAACTAAGATTATGTGACAGAGTATTTTATCAACAATACCTGGTTAAAGTTTTCTGGAT
Source organism: Caerostris extrusa (assembly GCA_021605095.1). Lineage (NCBI taxonomy): Eukaryota > Metazoa > Arthropoda > Arachnida > Araneae > Araneidae > Caerostris > Caerostris extrusa. The sequence continues at coordinate 6,470 of BPLR01019710.1, read as the reverse complement.
TTTTACCCAAATAATTTGTTAATGTAAAGTGTTTCTTTTTAAAAATCCCCCAGGAGTTTTCATTGACTTAATGTCCTGAGAACAACATTTACACAAAGTACACACACCATTAATGAATTATCGACATTATACAATATCGATCACATTGACCAATCACTGAAATCAAAGACATTGATTAATAATTTAAAAAGTGATTTTATGGGGACTGTGCTTAAAACGTATATAAAAAAAAAAAAAAACAAATACAAAACAATATACACAAAAACAACAAACAAAAAAAACTAGGTTTTTCGTAACACTGATTTTAATTTAATTGTTACCTTTTGCCTCACATATGTAATTTTAATTGGCGTAGTTAGGTTAATAAGAGATTATATACCATTTTATTGAAATCTGATGTACTTATCAAAACAAGTAATTTATTTATTATTTATATACATATTGGAAAAATTGGAAAAATAGATAGTCGGAAAATTTTACATTAAACACTTCACTTTTAATTATCATAGCTATATGAATAAGGAACTAAATAACATTTTATTCTGATGTGCATAATAAAAACAAGTAATTTTTTTATTTATTATAATTTTTGAAAAATAAACAGTCGAAAATTTTTCCATTAAATGTCTCGGCCCATATCATACCTATAACGGCTTCAAAAAGAGGGCCTCTTTCAGGTTCAAGGCAACACTTTAATTTTTATTTACAAGCATTATATATACTATACTTTACAGAACTCTATTATTATTTACAAAAAAATGAAAAATAAAGAATTAAATTTGATTCGCAAATACAGTTTTTTCAAGATTTCAGAGGACGGAAGAGATTTTCAGAGTTTTCAAGTCTATGTCGAATCTATTTCATCAGGTGTGCAACAGATCTTAAATATCACTCGGCGTGATACACGAAACCACAAAGGGCTCACTTTGTAAGCAGGCTGCAACCCTGGCCTTTTGTGGACTCTTCGCAGAACTTCCTTTAAGAAAATCAGTCAAGAAGGGGAGGGGGGGTTAGCTTCCATCACTTCTCCCTGGGTAGAAACTTCCTCATTCCTGGTTTATCACCAATCATGATGCTACAACTCATGATGTAGTCCATATTCCATCTGTGATTGTTTCGAATTTTGAAGATCGCACAGACAATCGCTAATTTCATGATGTTTTATTATCCATAACACTAATATTTGGCTATCAGATTTCAGTGACAGGTTGTTCTCATTAGTACAAAACACTAATTGTATAATATAACTATAAACGACACTGCTTATCTGCTGTCAAATTTTAGTGATAGGTTGTTATTATGTACCTGTTGCAGTTCATACATTTCTCTCTCCTGGGAACGGAATGCCACAACTCCTTCCCGTTGAAAAATGCTACAACTCTTCCTTGTTGGAAAAATGATGTACTATCACTTTTAATTGACATAACTAGATTAGTAAGAGACTATACATGCCATTTTATTGGAAAATCTGATGTACTCGTAAAATCATGTAATCTCATCTTATTATTTATTATAATTATTATTATTTTTTTTTGGGGAAAAAAAATCAACGAGATAATAAAACTAGAGACCCAAAAGTAATTAAGTATAATTTTATCATACGAAGCTTTCAAAAAAGTACATGTATTCCGTAATACAGTTATAATAGTTAATAATATAGTTATAATAATAATAGTTGCGTCAAATAAAATTAAACGTAATATAATCAGTACATCAGAGTAGAAGGATAAAAAACATTTTATCATATTTCTTTCGAAAGAAGAACTTTAAACTGGAGAAAAAAATTAAACCAATATTAAATATGAGTAAAAATTATTTTGTTCGTCATGTTAAACTATTAGTTATATATATATTTACGCTCGAATTGCTACATTTCTGAATGGATGGAAAAAAATTTCTCGTTTTAGTGCATGATTTAAGTTAAAATGCAAATAAATTGTATCATAGAGAAAAAAAACTGTATTTGCATGAAAATAAATAAAAATTGATTTTTACAACTTTTTCTTTTTTCTTCAATGTACTTCAAAAATATTTTTTGGGGAATAATTGATCTTTGATGAATAAGTATTCAGAATAACAAGGGTGAAATAAATAATCTTCTAAAACAATCAGGTAAAACAATTTATATATATAGTTACTAGCAAAACCCTGCATACGTTGTCCTGCCAAAAAAAAAAATTAATTGCAGAAAATTGCATATCTCGAATATATTCTCCATTCTCCAATATGTGTACATCTAATTTTCATGGATATCCCTTGAACGATATATAAGATGAAATGCTACGCCACCATCTGCTGGCAAGTAACAATAAATTGGATAGCGCGAATATATTTTCCATATTCGAATACATATTATAAGTAATTTTCATAGCGATTGGTTGAATGGTAAAGAAGTTGATATATTGCATCTTCATCTGGTGGCAATTTACAACAAAGGGGTTAACATAAAAGCATTTTCCATATTTCGTCAAAAAAAAAATTTCATCAAAATCGGCCAAGCAGTTTAGGAGGAACTCAGTGACAAACATGCGCACAAAAAAAGAATTATATCGATTGCAGCGCCGACTATCATTTCCAGTTGTGAATATGAAACATCCAAGGACCAACTCAAACACAACAAATTTCATTGAAATCGGTTGAGCCATTTAGGTTTGGTTTGGTTTGTCGCTCTACGATCACCTTGGGCCCACTTTTAGGCTAAACAGACCAGGAACTACAGTTTAAAGTGGATTCCGAACCACTCACAAACATCCATGCTACCGCCAGGATTCGAACTTGAAGCCTGTGATACCAAAGGCCAGAGCGCTAACCACTTCGTCACCAGGCCCCAGCCGTTTAGGCAGTAACATACACATATATCCATATATATATATATATATATATTACATATAGCAGTTCAGTAATATACATATATATATATATATGTATATATATATATATATATATATATATGTTATATATATATATATATATATATATATCATATATATATATATATATATATATATATATATATATATATATATTTATAATATATATATATATATATATATATATATGTTATATATATATATATATATATATATATATATATATATATATATATATATATATAATTCTTCTGAAGAACCCTCTAGTCGACCATCGATCTCAACCGATGAAGCTCACGTTCAAAAAAATTAAAGAGTCGATTGCAAACCGTCAATTTACAATTAGAGACCTTGATGATGTTTGTGGAATTTCAGAAGAATCGGTCAATTCCATTTTGGGCCTCAAACGTCAAATCTCGATTGGTACCGAAAACACTGAATGCGCCTGCTCACACTGCATTTTTTGCCAAAAATGAAACCGATATCTTTCCAGAACCACCGTATTCCCACCTCGCCATTTCTGGCTATTCCTAAACTCAATAGACCATTCCGGGGACACAATTTTGAGTCGATTGAAGAGTTTCAACCTGAATCGCTGCGCCGATGACTTTTTAGCATGCATTGAGGATTGGAAAGAAAGTTGCCATAAGTGCATTGTGTCCGGAGGCGATTACTTTGAAGGCGATGAAATAAATTTGGAAGAATATATAAAGAGTTTTTGAAAGAATAAATAATTATCTTACTTTTTGTGCACAGTAGTATTTCGCCATTCTAGTTCTAGCACCAAACACAGCAGAAAAAAAGTCATATAGTGTGAAAGAACTAGATATGGCGAAGTTTGATATCCCTTTAGCATTTCAGTATTGATTTACATGTGTAATTAATCTTAGAGATCGATTTGATTTTTAAAATTATAAGCACCTGTTCAAATAAAAGGGAATTAATACTTTTTTACTTTTTGAAATTAGTCATACAAGTCATTTGAACATAAATAATGGTATGTCTTAATTAGAAATCGAAATAACTCAATTTGACTTACTAAAATGATTTATGCCTGTAATGTATTCCATTAAAAGTGCAATTAAATTACTACATTACATTCATTTAAATTAATTCCTTCCACTAAATGTTACTGCATTACTGCTGATTAATCAAGATTAATTTTTAGCATTGCTTTTTCTTAATGTAAAAGATTTTTATGAATTCTTTTGACTAATTTAAAATCTCATCAATAATTCATACGCAAATGTCTTATACTAATTGCTTCCCCTAAAAGAATTAATAAAAAAAACTGTGGTTAGATTTCTGGATTACTTATGCGAGAATCGCATTCATCTGGTAGAATGCATATTAGAAAATCTATATTTCACTAATTAACCAGATTAAAGGAACCTTTTTCCCTTTTTTTTTTCCCTTTATATTTAAGAATAAGAAGTCATTAGGGACTTTTTCCCCAGACCAGTCATTAAAAAGCTACACCACTCACTCCAGTACTGTGATTTTAAGGAATCGGAAGTCCTAGAAAATTAAATTCGAATCCTATTAATTAAAGAAAGGGAAAGTCGACTTTCTTAGAATGCTTAATGACCACACAGTTCAGAAACTATTGTTTAAAAAGGAAACAAGAGTTAAAGTTTTTCGAAATTTAAGCAAACTCTAAAATGCTGGGGATTTTTATGTCTACATTATTTCCAAATGGCTGTCCATGAATTTTAATTTCTACCGTAAATTCATCATTGAAACGGCTAGAATTTGTTAGAGTGAATTAATTATGATTTAATTAATTACATTGATGGTAAAATATATAACATAATAGAAAAAAGAAGAAAAATACTATTATATGTTAAAGGAAATTGAATAGTAGAGTAAAAAGGAACAAATAAAAAGAAAAAGAAAAAATAAAATATTAAAAATATTAAATAACAAAGTAAAAAAATAAATAAATAAAGCCAAAAAATGAAAAATAAAACAATTAAATAACAAAGTAAAAAAAAAATAAGCTAAAGAAATAGAATAAAATAAAAATTAAATAACATAGTTCATTTTTATGATTTTTAAAATTGTTTGGAAAGGGTTTGGACATCAATGGTAAAAAGGGCATAAAATATGAAAAAAAAAATATTAATATATGTTACAAAAATAAATACCAGATATAAATAAAACCAATAAATTAAAAAAAAAAAAAAAATTAAGAAAGAGAGTTCATTTTTATGATTGTTTAAAATTATTTGTATGGAAATGGCTTAACGTTGATGCTAAAATGGCATATAATATAAAAAATGAAAATACTAATTAATATAAGTTAAAACACATTAAATGACAAAAAGAAAAAAATAAATAACAAAAAATTAAAGAATTCAAGTTTATGATTTTTAAAATTATTTGTTTCGAAATAGTTTAAATCTTTTCTGATAATTCACGAAATTTCCTGCACAGAGTTTCAGGAAAATAAGAGAATTTCAGTGTACGTAATAAATATTAAAAGTTACTTTAAAAGCTCATAAAAAGCTTCAATTCGATCAGAAATATTTATTATTCAATTATCGATTATTTTGTTAATGTTAACTAAATTATTAAATCCGCAAGAATTTCACTCAGTTTTTCACAAATATGGAAAAAAAAAACAAAATTAAGGAATGCATTGAAAATTATTTTAAATGATTTAAAAATACATATTTGGTCTATTGTTCATAGTTAACCAGCCTAGTTTAAAAACAAACAGCCTAGTTTTTTAAAGTCAATTCCTACTTTTTTTTTTTCACTATATTGCAGACAATCCTTTACAAATAATTTTTATTCAGTACTTTAAGTTGATCTGAAGCCATCTATTGGTAGATGTATGCAATTTAATTTAAAAAAAATAAAATTGATTAATTAAATTTAATTACTGAATTAAAATTTGAAAAAACTGTATTGACATCAGTGTCATCCACTACAAGTTAAAAAAAAAAAAAAGTGTATTTGAACTGAAGTGGATGAATAAAAAGTATTTTATGAACGATTGAAAATTTGAACAAGATATATATAGGAGAGTGTTAACTAATAGAAGGAATTGAATTACATATAACATACCATATGATATAACGTAGTCATAGAAAAGTTTAAAAATAAAGTAGAGCACTTCAACATAGTTATGGCAAAGTTTAAAAATAGCGTAGAGCATCTCCACCATAGTCATGGAAACTTTCATTCTTTCATCGTTTATATTGGTTTCCAAATCGAACACACACAGTTAATATTAAGTAAACATTGAAAAATTAGAGCAATCTAAATTTCAATACGTAATCCACAAAAAATCTGTTCATGAAAAAATAAATGAAATTAGTAAAAAAGTGATTAATGAATGAATAAATTTAAGATCATGAAAATTGAAAAGGCCTTATAGAAAGGAAAAACAAGAGAAGAGAAAAAGCCCTCAATATCCATTCAATTATTTTTAATGTTTAGTAAAAAGGGTGTTTTACAAAAATTTTAAACACATCCAAGTTGAATTTTCATGCCATAAGCACCTTTGTAACGCTAACGTCTGTACCAGACCTATTACGGCTTCAAGAAGAGGGCCACTTTCAGGTTTACGGAAACACTTGAATTTTTATTTAC
>BPLR01019709.1:0-28935 GCA_021605095.1 Caerostris extrusa | reverse complement strand
AGCTGTATTGCTTAAAAGTAAGAACTTAGGTTCATGCCACTAACTTCTAAGCTTACTATTTACTTACTTACGTAGTACTCAGAAATATTTTCATATATTTATTATTTCGAATTACTTCATACATATTTTTTATTAGTCGCAAACTTGATATTTAGACATCGAATGATATATAATTTCAAAATTGATTCATATCCAGCTAAATTTGACTATTATTCTAAATTGTACTGCCTATAATATTTATTTACTTGGCTAAATATTAACTTTTAAATCAATCTTTTATAATGAAATAATGTGTATCACAAAAATTATCTGATGGTCAAAAATGAATTGGGAACTCATTTCTAGGAAATGACTGAAAAAAAAAAATATTATATTATGAAATTATTTAAAGCTAAATCTAAAAAAAATAGAACATTTAAGATGCATTTAATAAACCTTAGCAATTCTTTTAGATTCCTTAAAAACTAAACACATAGATTGAATACTTACCTTAAAAATACAACTAACATTTTGAAATCATGAATTATTATTACGAAATATACAATGTAACGATTTAATTGTATTATTTCAAAAAGAAATTGAAATATAATATGTAAAAGATTTATGTAATAGCAAGAAATACTACTTTTATCAAGGTGGATATAATAAAATAAACTTCATAAAGGATTCATTCACCGATTATACTTCTTACAAGTTCAACGAAGCATAGAGTAAGTTTCTCATGTTTCAATAAACATAAAAACACTTCTGGCGTCTTGCTTATACTCATTAAAATCACTAAATGGAATCTAAGAACCTAATAATTAACATAAACATATGTGATTATTTTAATGGTGCTTACAACTCTTTTTACACTGGGGCAAAGTTGAAACTGGATCTGTATTAAGAATTCTGTCTTTACTTCAAAAAGCGTGGCATAAATCTTCGTTAGGGATTCAATCTTCAAAGGGAAGTTTGCGTGTGTTTTAATAACTTCCAGGATAAACTTAATGGCCCAGAAGGCGAATTCTGTAAATAAATTAATTAACTAATTTCTCTAGGCAATGATACTTTTATTCTACGCATTAACAGAATATACGAGGACACGTAAACAGCTCTCTTGCGCACGAATAACTTGCAACAGAAAATAAGATGTTGGGAACGTGAACTATTTTATCCATGTAAATGGAGAACAAATGTCCATTCTATGCTTTTAGGTGAGATAAGATTTAGACCTCAGAAAGCACAGCACAACAGTTATACTATCTCAACTTTGTCCCTTGAGCCACAGGATTCATTAAGCTGAAGAAACGCGCTTCATTTGTGCAACATTTAGACATTTTCTTCTTCTCTCTAAGAGGGGCTCTATTCGTTTTTGTCTGCCATCAAAACCACTGATAAAAGCAGGATTAATTTGGTTCGTTTCGTACAACCAGTAGTAATTCTGAAAGCGTAATTGGACCATTTCATTCAAAATAAAAGCTTTTGCCATTTTTTTCCTTGCCAAATAAAATAAGAATATTTTGTTTTTATTCTTTAAATATTCTTATTAGATATTAGAAAATTATTATTATTTAAATATAATTTTATTTAACTTATTTAAATACTTATTTAAATAAATGGTGATCTATTAGGTTTTGTCTGCAAACCAGTGATCAAAACCAGTGATAAAAGCAGGATTAATTTGGCTCGCTTTTTACACAATAGTTTAATAGTTGCAAACAAGTAGTAATTCTGAAAACGTAATTGGACCATTTTATTCAAAATAAAAGTTTTTGCCATTTTTTCCTTACCAAAATAAAATAAGAATATTTTGTTTTTATTTTTTCTTATTAGATATTAGAAATTCTTTTTAAATATAATATTATTTAACTTATTTAAATACTTATTTAAATAAGTGGCGATCTATCGTTTTTATCTACCATCAAAAGCACTGATAAAAGCAGGATTAATTTGGTACGTTTCTTACAACCAGTCGTAATTCTGAAAGCGTAATTGGACCATTTCATTCAAAATAAAAGCTTTTCGCCATTTTTTTCTTCACCACAATAAAATAAGAATATTTTGTTTTTATTCTTTAAACATTCTTATTAGATATTAAAAAACCATTCTTATTTAAATAAAATATTATTTAATTTATTTAAATAAGTGGGGATCTATTCGTTTTTGTCTGCTATCAAAAGCACTGATAAAAGCAGGATTAATTTGGTTCGTTTCGTACAACCAGTAGTAATTCTGAAAGCATAATTGGACCATTTCATTCAAAATAAAAGATTTTACCATTTTTTTCTCGCCAAATAAAATAAGAATTTATTATTTCATTCGCTTAGATAACATTTTTATGAGATATTAGAAAAATATTCTTATTTAAATATAATATTATTTAACTGTTTTAAATAAGTGGGTATCTATTCATTTTTGCCTGGCATCAAAACCACTGATAAAAGCAGGATTACCATTTTTTCCCTCCAAAATAAAATAAGAACATTTTTTAAAAAGAATATTTTGTTTTTATTCTTTAAACATTCTTATCAGATATTAGAATAGTATTCTTATTTAAATAAAGAATATTTTTTTATTCTTTTAACATTCTTATTATATTAGAAAAGTATTCTTATTTAAATAAAGAATATTCTTTTTTTTTTACCTTCTCATTCTTTGTCACAAACAGCAGGAGTTTGTTATTCCAAACGATTATTTAAGTCATAAAGAAATAAAATGGCGAAAACATATTATTGTTCTAGAGCGTTTCGAATATCGGCATTAAAGGTGGTTCTGTTACTCTTTTCAGAATTCAAGCGCGGCTGTAAATTGAGTAAGTTCGAAGAATAAAACATGGCTTTCATTATTTAAGAAGTTTACTTTTGTTTTTAATTGGAATGGAGGCTATTTATAATCGCAAACAAAAGAAAATAATTCATAAGAAAGAAATTCGACTCTGCAGTATAAAAATCTCCGAACTCTTTTTTTATTGCTTTGCTAAATAATCGTTAGAAACATCCAGTGAGAAAAAAAAAGGTGCTTTTTTAATTTTTCCAGTGAACTGGTTAATAATGAATGGATAAACAACAGAAGAAATGCACACTTTTTTTTGTCTTTACATGAATTTTTATTTTTCTCTTTTTGTGAAAATTGTTTCAACTTCTTGCGAAAGAATTTTTTTAACGACATTTTTCTGAGTAATTTAAACAGAAAAAAAAAAAAAAAAATCCTTAGAAATTCTCATTATTGAAACTTAACTTTTATGATGTTCTATTGGATTATCGCATTACGAATTTTGTTTGCTTGAAGAGTTAAAAAAAAAAAAATGTTTCGAAATTCGTGAATTTAAACTTAATAACTGTTTAATGTGTTATTTTGAGATAAACAATAAAGATACTCCTGTAAAAGTTATGATTTAGGATTACATTTTCTTATTTTGTCTGAATATTATTTAAAAGTACTTTTATTATTAGTAATTTATACAAACTAACCTTTCATTTTGTTTACACCTAATATATTCCTTAGTTTTAAAATGTTTTTCCAATTTTTTTTTTATTTCACTAAGCTTTCAAATGTTTTTCTATTTTTTTATTTCATTAAGCTTTAATAATATTTTTCCAATTTTTTATTTCATTAAGCTTTAAAATGCTTTTCAATTTTTTATTTCATGAAGCTTTAAAAATGTATTTTCTATTTTTTAATTAATTTAGCTTTAAAATGTGGGTGCGCAGAAGATCTACCTTCCCATGGTGCACCTGGTAACACTTTTTAGTCTGCAAGTCTTTAGTCTAAAAGATCTGCAACTTGACATTATTGTTAGATTAATGAACTCTGTTTCAGCATGTTTTGTTGCATTATTTTGTTGTTGTTGTATGTTGTATGTTTTTTTTCGTTGTTCTTTTTTTGCTGTAACTGTTCATAATCTGCCATTGGAAATAAAAAAAAAAAAAAAGCTTTAAAATGTTTTTTTTTTTTTATTTCCTTAAGCTTAAAAATTGTTTTACATATTAAAAACAATTGACTTTTTTTAATACAAATTATTTATCCCTAATCGAACACAATAATTAAGAATATAGCAAATATTCAAAATATGAGACAAGATTCAAGATAAAAAAACATGGAAGATACAAAAAAATTTAATAAGTCCTTTATTCATCTAAAATGCATTATTCGAATTTCGGCATTAATGTTGGTTCTATTAGTTACTCTTCTCAAAATTTAAGCGCGGTTGTAAATTAAGCTGATTATGCAAACTTAAATAAAATCTTTTTTATTTAAGTTAGTTTAATGAGATTTATACTTAGTAAAATTTAGTTTTATTTTATATTATTTTTTTATATTTATTTTATATTATTATATTTATTATATTATATTTATATATATATATATATTTTTTATAAATTTATTTTTATTAGTTAGTTTTAGTAACAAAAAAACCTTCATTCACTAGTAAATTCATAAGTTTATCATCGTAAATTCATAAGTCATCAGCACAGGGCATTTGATATCATATGCCACACTTCAAGATAGTGATATTCGCAGCATATTCATTGTTACTCAGTAAGCACTGAGCAAAATCTGATACACTACTACTAGCACAGGCGATCTGATGGCCAAATAGCTATCACTCTGCCCTTTTGGTACCACAGGCTTCAGGTTAGAATCCTGGTTATGACATGAGGTTTGTTAGTAGTTAGTTGTTCGGAATCCACGTTAAACTGTAGGTCCCTATGTAATTAGCTAAAGTGTATACAAAATGACCATAGTGACAAACCAAACCAAACTCATTCAACAACGGGAAATATAAAAAGTTTTCGAGGATAACTTCCCGGAATTTCAATGTCAGATTAATTTAAAAAATTTAACAAGAGTTTCTAGTTTTATTATACAGTTTAATGAAATTAAGCAAATATTCCCTTAATTTGAAAAAAAAAGACTTTACATAACATTCGAGACATTAAAACGTCAGCTTGAGTTAGAAAAGTTTGGACGGAAGCCAAAGCTATTTCAACTTTTCACTATCACAAAGTTTCTCTCTTAAAACATTAATTTATAGCTTTCCGTTAGTTGAATAGTTCTTGCTTTGAGATAGTTTAAAAATGATGATGATAGGCTCTAAAAATAACTTATATCTTTGAAAATTAATCCTATATAAGGGGTAATTTTTGATACCAGTATGGCAGCAAGATATTTAAAAAAATGCTGTTCTTCAGTAAATGTACTGATTTATATCGAATTTTATAGAGGTGCTAAAAAAATTCTTTTAATATAAATTTTCACGTTATTAGGATAATCTATCACACTGAATAAAAACAAAATAATCTAAAAATACATTTCGTATAAATTGTTGCAGAGTACTTAAATTTCAGACAAAAAAATTCTATTATGCTGTATGATCCAAATGATGATGTTGATGATGATTATGATCCATCATGATTTCATACATGAATTTATTAACTTTTATTAAATGGAAGCTTGTATTTGAAATTGCTGGTGCGTATGGATAAATTTACAAATGGAATCAAGAAATGTTCAAATGTGAATAGTTCTAATATTTACATAAATTAATGCAACCAACCCCCATCGCTTTAAGGTAACCTCTTACGTTCTTATTTTCAGTGAAATTTCAGCCTCTTTACATTGCGTATGAAATTCCAGATTTGCCGAATAATATTTTCAATGAGTTTTCTTTAAAATTTTCTGCAATTTTTTTTTTATCTTGTAGACACCTAGAACTTTGACAATTGTCCATTACAGCAATGATTTTCAAGAATTTTTTTTTTCAATGATTTTCGAGAGATCATTTCATAATCATTTTCTGCAATTCTTTTTTCGCTTTAGACCAAGAACTTTGACATTTGTCCGTTACAGCGCCAGTTTCTACAAAATTCTTCATTAAATTTTGAATAATTATCTCTGGCTGGTTAATTTTTGCGACGTGAATTTCTTCCCAAACTAAATGCGCACGAAGATTTAAAACCTTGCCAAATAACCTTTTCAATCTCTCGAATCTCTATTCGAGCAAGTTTTCATTAAACCTTTGGGCAATTTCTTTTCCACTTTAAACCTACAACTTTGAAACTTGTCGCTTTACAACACCAATTTTTTCAAAATTCTTTATTAAATTTCAAATCTTTATTTCTGGTTGGTTAATATAGCGATGTTGGGGGCCTGATGGCCGAATGGCTAGCGCTCTGGCGTTCGGTACCACAGGTATCGGGTTCAAACCCCGGCTTTGCCCATGGGTGTTGTAGTGGTTCAGCCACTTTAAGCCGTAGGTCCCGGTCCTCATAGGATAGTAGAGCGCTGCGGGGGCATTGTTATTCCGTGGCTTACCATCAAGTTACACCAGCCCCTGGGTAATGCAAAGTGAGTAACATCGGTGCAGCCCTTATGGCGAAGATCACGGTCTATTTGCCAGCTGCATTAGAAGAAAAATATCTTCCCGAACTAAATATGCAGGAAGATTTAAAACTTAGCCAAATAACCTTTTCAACAATTTTCTTAGAGATTCGAGAAAATTTTCATAAATTTTTTTTTTTTTCCTTTCGCACTTTAGGCCTAGCACTTTGAAACTTGTCCGTTACAGCATCAGTTTCTACAAAATTCTTCATTCAAATTTCGAGTCGATATATCTGAATGGTTAATTTCGCGATGTGAATTTTTCTTTCCGAACACAAAAAGATTTGAAATTTGTCCGAATAATCTTTTCAATGATTTTCTTAGAGATTCGAGAAAGTTTTCATTTAAATTTTTATAATTTTTGATCTAGCACTTTGGAATTTGTTCCATTACGGCACCAATTTTTTCAAAATTTTCTTCATTAAATTTCGAATCATTATCTCTGGTTGGTTGATTTCCCAAACTAAATACGCAAGAGGATTTGAAACAATGTTCAACGAGGACATTATTTCAAATGACAGCAAAAGAAGGAAGAAATGGCGTCTTAAAAGCACATTAAAATTCAAGTTTGGGTACGTGGGTATCTGTAGAACATGATTTGAAAAATATATTTACGTGTAATACAATTATGTGCTTTCAATTGTTGAAACGTTATTAGTAAACTCATGAGTATACAGACTTTCGGATCACTGTGTGTTATTACTTTCAAATAAAGAAAACTTCAGAACTCTGTGGTTCCAAAGAAGAAGAACAGGTTAGATGCTCATGCATAATTCAAAACGATCCCTTGCCGATAAATTTATCTCAAATTCCACTCATCGAATACAATGCTGTTATTTTTTTTTTTTACATTTTTTTGCACGAAACAGTTCCTTCTTTTGTCACAAAGAAATGCATTTTATTCTTTGAAATAATAAAATAAATAAATATAAAAAAAAAGATACATTCCCTTTCTTCTTCGATGAAAGATTTCTCCTATGTAAAGTCAAGAAAAGAAATATGGCACATGAAAGTGAACTATACAGTGACGAATAACTCCAGTTTTTTTTTCCTGGGTAAAGTGTCAGAGTTCCGGAAGGCAGCAAAAACGGGGAGATTGTGGGAACTGATTTCTCCCGATATTTGACAGGGGAGATGATCAATGGATTCAGTCTTATGGATGAATCGAGTGCGCCAAGTTGACAAGCAGTGTTCCTTGGAGCACCTCTTCCCCATAATGACGGGATTGTGTACGGCTTTCAAATAGTGTCTTCCGAGTTTGCATGAACGCCATACAAGTTTGCTTTGTTACGCTAAGGCCACTTAATGCAGTTTTATCAAAGTAGCTAGAAGAAAGACTTTGACATCCACCTGCCACAGAAGATATTTGAGGATTGTTTTTGTTAATGTCAACTAATGCAGCCGTCCATAAAATCGAATGGTAATAGATGGCCATATCGATCAAAAGTATTACAGCTGGTGAGGTATGATAATTAAAAATATGTATGAGGGTATATTGTTATGTATATAATGTTTATAAAAATATACGTACCAACTTTATATTTAAAGCTTCTATATTGAGGAATCAATAATAACTTCTGCAGCCATCCATAAAATCGAATGGTAATGGATGGGTATATCGATCAAAGTTATTACAGTTGGTGAAGTATGATAATTAAAAATATGTATGAGGGTATATTATCATGTATATAATGTATATAAAAATATACTTAAAGCAAGCTCTTCTATTGAAGAATCAATAATAAAATATAAAGTAATTAATAATTAAAAAAAATGCATGGTTAGAGATATGCTAGAAATCTTAATTTATAATTTTGGAGACAAATAGCTAATGTGTATTTTTATAAGTTTAATTTATGCAGAATACATTTCATATAAGAACCAATAAATTTATATCTATTGCATGAACAGTTCTGAAGCAAATAGATTGTATGGAGGAACCCATGTTATGTACGTTTGATTTTTAAACTTTTCAAATGGACCTTCGGGAATTCTTACCAATTTTTATTAAAAAAAAATAATTGAGATAGTTTACTTTGAACTGAACAAGTGAAATCCGCGTCTTGTAATTATTATTTTAAAAGACTGAATATAAGTTAAATGGTCAAAATCAGGAAACACGATCCCGATTGGTTTGGTTTGTCGCTCTACGGTCATCTTGTGCACACTTTAGGCTAAATAGATCGGGTCCTACAGTTTAAAGTGGATTCCGAACCACCAACAAACATCCATGCCACCGTCAGAATTCGAACCTGAAGCCTTCGATACCAACGGCCAGAGCGCTAGCTAGTTGGCCCTCAGGCCGCTATGATCCCGAAGAAACTCCCCATTAACCCAATCATAAATGTCATACTGTATAAATCTTGATAATCTATATTGGAAGGAATATTAAAAAATGTATACATCACATTACGTTTAAAAATACTTTGAATTAGTTTCAGTTAATGAAAATTCATTTCCTTTTCTTCATTTAATTTAACATAATGATTAATAATGTAAGATGTTCTAGAACATCTCTTTAATAATATATACCTTTCATTTTAATTTAGATTAAATATGTAACTTGTAAAAACTGTCACTCATTGAATATTGTCATTAGACATTGAATCTGATCGAAAATGTAGGTTTTTCAGAATCCAAAGAATTAATTAGTCGTATTACAATAATTAGTCCAACAGATTTATTAGACTTAAATGAAACCAATCACATAAATTATATGTTTTGCAATTTAATTAGTTCACCAAATGACATAATACAACAATTATTTAGTGCTACAACAAGTTAGCATAGTTACAACAATTATTTCATACTTTTTCCAGAATTTTATTAATTTAAAAATTGCTTTTAATATCAAATATAGCCTAACGCGAAACCTAGTGGTCATGAGAGCAATAATATGCAAAAAGTAGTCGTAGGTTTGAATCTTTTGGAGGTGCTTATTGCAGTCGCTGTTTTCATAAACGCGTAGATTAACTTGCAGTTGTGACAACGTATGTAAGTCTTTCATCGACAGTCAAGCTGTTAAGTAGAAATTTGCTAGAATGGGATTTTCTTTTACGACATGAAAATGTGGGACAGTTTAAACTGAAAGTCCAAAATCCATCTAGAAGATAATATTTTCCCATCCCCGGTAGTGGGTGGGGCATAAATTAGAGGAATCGAGATATCCCCTAGGTACTAAAAAAGAAAAATCGTTTATTTGAGTACCTAGATTTGTGATGATAAGATTGAAATAATTTAGCTTATCTATTGTACTCTCTTACATTTTATTGTTGAAAACTGCATTCTTATAAATATTTGGTCAGACGGATATTGCCTGCAGGATACCGTAAAATAAAGCAGAGAGTTAGAGTAGAACAATGCTAGTTAGCATAAATTCCTGCTATTTTTATTTTAACTACAAGGAGAGTAGACAACTGGATATTATTCCAAGAATGCGAAGCCAATTAACTATTCTTTATTACTGAAAAATTAACAATTTAGCCTTTATTTATTATATCTGTATAATTACACCCTTACTGCAGTTGGAAATTTAATTAGGTCTTTTTATATACTTTTCATTTTTTGATGAATAATGTAACTTTGCCCTGAAAGCACTATATTATACTAATTGAGTCAACAGCTATGTTGTTAATAATAAAATTCGCTACATTTTCAAATATTTGTTAACGTCCTCAATATAATGCTAACTGTCTTCTTGATTGCTTCTTGAAAGAGCTATTAATTAATTATTTTGAGTTGCACAAAAATATGTTTCTGGCGACATTATTTTCCATATCAGTAGCTAATGTTTAACATTAATCTTATTATATAGATGATATTGTAAGAACATGATTGAATCTTTTATATACCTTCATTGGTAATAAATGTATATGTAATTTAATAAACAATTTTTTAAATAAACGCTTTTAATCCATTATCTTACCATGTGCAATTTATGTGCATTTTCAAACAGCTCGGACTATATGTGCCATTCAGCATTTGATAATTCTTTCTGAATAATGCAACTGTAGCACTGAAAATAAGCAAAATTGAATTGAATCTACATCTCACGTCTAATGTTGGACCTACAACTAATATTTATGAAAGGTGCTTATAATTTATTTCTTATACAGAATTTTCATTGTTGAAAATAAAAAAGAAGAAAAAAAAAAAAAAAAAAAAAAACCCATAAAAAAGCAATATTAATTGAATACCTGAAAAATTGAATTTTTAATTTTTAAGTAATAATGCATGTAAAACATTAAGACGTTTTTTAATACATTGCCGAATATAAATTATTTTATGAACATTCTTCTTCGTCGTCGCAACAGCCAATGGGGACCAAGGCCATCAGCTCACTGGCAGATTTGGCATGAGATGTTTTTTTTATTACGGGGTAGGGTTGTCTGCCCTACGCTTTGTAGTCATATTAGTATGGGACCTACGGTTTAAAGTCGGTTTCGAACCACTTACAAACATCCATCGCAATAGCGGAACTCGGACCCGAATCATCCTGTGGCACCGAACGCCTGAACGCTATTCACTCGACCATCAGGGCCATTTTATGAACATACCTCTTTTAAAGTAAATATTATTATTACAAGTCCCTTGCCATCATCTCATTAAAAAAGCATGTAATTTTTTTAGAACACTTAGAGTAAAACGAAAAAATCTTAAAAATTAAACTTCAGAGTTGTCAATGATATTTTTTGTAACTTCATGACCGATCCAATGATATGAGATCAATTAATATATTACAGTAGATGCTCTTTGATTCTGCAGATTTGAGACCCCTTCTATATCGGATTAGCGATTTTGGAGGAATATAGCTTTAACAGGGATACCAGTGGTAAATATCTTTAAATAAATATTTAAACGATCAAAACATGTACATATTTAATTTGTTTACGAACGCTCTGAACTAGTATAGGCAATATGAATATCAGATTGAGTATTTCGTCCTTCTAACAATCACAAAATCACCAGTATAATCTTTGCTTTTAGGATTTCCCTTTAAGATATTTTCTTTTAGGTTGTTTAGGATTTTTTTAGGATATGGGGATTCTTTTTTAGGATATTTTGTATCCTTCCGTCAATCCGTGTATTTCAAATTCATTAACAGTTTGGATCTACTAGGTACGAGTTGAAATAGGAAAATGAGGTTTGTTTCGAAATTTTCTCGCAAAGTTAAAAAAAAAAAGTAAAAAAAATCAAATGTTATTTTAATGTCTAAAAACTAGTAGGAGTATACTGAAATATTTAAATTTAATTTTGAAAAGATGATAAAAATTTTTCATTAATTTTTCAATATTTCAATATTTAAAAAAATCATGCAAAAAAAATTATTTTACATGATGTAAACTTTACGATATTTAAGAAAAATGAGCATTGATTTTAATTACAAAATATTAAACTAAAATAAGAAATTATGGAAATAAAGTCCAATTTTAAATTTCACTAAATAATAAGAATAAATATTTCATAAGAATAAATAATAAAAATATTTTATTACAAAATAGACCTAAATGGATCCTATTATTAATTATGCATTTAGAATAATTCATTGG
Source organism: Caerostris extrusa (assembly GCA_021605095.1). NCBI lineage: Eukaryota > Metazoa > Arthropoda > Arachnida > Araneae > Araneidae > Caerostris > Caerostris extrusa. Next base: position 17,023 of record BPLR01019709.1, on the reverse strand, counting down.
GCAAATAATCGTGCTTAATGATATCAGACATTAGATTCAATAAATTGTCATCTATCTAAATAACATATTACCAGATAACAAAAGTACATTAAGGGCTTGATATAGAGGACCACCAGTAACAATATTTGACACCATTTCCCATAATTAACATACTTTCTCATTTGAGGGGGCTTCCATTAGGGTACATATTTAAATTTTATAACTTTCCTATTCAAAGAGTTGGGAAATATTTACAGTGGAGCTAATGCATGTAAATAGAATTCTCAATGACTGTCTAACAAATTAAACAGGATATGCATACCGGAAGACTGTCTGCACTATTTTTAATTAGCATTATTAGCATAAAGGAAACTATGTTACTAAGTATAATATATGTGGTAACAACTGCATCAAATTGAATTCTATATTAGAATCGTGTACTAAGAACAATTTTATGAAAACTTTTGAATTTCAAAACATTTGCACAAATATATAAGTAAATGCAGTAATGTATATGCGGTAGTGGTCTACCTAACTGTGTTATTTTCACAAGTCTTGATTTCGGTATGTTTTAGTACTTGTTCTTGAAATTTTTCAATTATTTATGTTTAATTTTCAGTTTAAAACAAAAATTTTTTTTTTTTTTTTAATGTTTTTCTGGTTTTTAAAACGTAAAAATTTTGCTAGATACTTATCAATGTTTTTGCCACCTTACTTCAAGATGCATCGAATTATTTCAAATGTATTAACACAATAAAATCGTCAATATGTTAAAAAATGAAAAAGCGAAATATATTTATAAAAGGACAGTTTATTGAATTTATATTTTTTCATCCATAGCAACTCTTATAAATCATTGTTAGATAATAGATTAAAATAGTAGTTTTGAGTCGTAATTATGAGTATTAATAAATAAAAAACAGAATTTAAAAAATTTAAACCATTTTTTAACCATATATTAACTCAAAAATTGATCCAAATAATACAGCAACAGTTAAATCAGTGTAATGTAATATATCAAGCATTTTTTTATTTAATTTTTATCATATATTTTTGTAATAGTATAATATATAAACTTACTAACATGTTATATTTCATTTTTATTTTTGAATTTATCCAATTAAATAATAAAGAATCTTTGCTCCTCTTGATATTAACAAGTCTGTCTATTCCTGAAGCAATTAAAAAAAAAACTCAAAATTTACGGAACAAAATATTTTCTTTGACTTTTCATATATACGATTTTATATATCTGCATCATCAATTTTCCTATTTTTTTAATTTCAGAAGAGAATTCCTTTCTATTGATCGATCAAATAAGTAAGAGTTAGATGAAAACAGCTTTATGTAAGATATTTGCAGATGTGAAATGAAATCACGTGATGTTTTCCGTAATTGTGATGAAAATTACAAGTGACAAATGTACACATGAGATCACATGTGCTATCATTAAGAAACGAAAAATTGAAGAGTGTATACTGTCTTAGATAATCTATAGATTCCTGATAAAATATATGCATTTTCCTAATATAATGCTACATCAGAAAGCATGTGTTTGATAGAGTATATTATGAAATGTTCGTGATGAGTATAGAAAGAAGTTAATTAGAAAATAACCTCAAAGTTTAGAAAATAATTAGTGACAAAATTTAAAAAATAATTAGAGGCAAAATTCAGAAAAATAATTAATGCAAGATTAGAATAGTTGGCCCCTTTCATGAAACACGGAATCTTTCATCATTTCATGAATGTGTCCAATCCTAAGTGTCCTGGAAGATGGACATGGGATGGACATGGTACGAGCAGTCCTTTCATGGATGGAGAGAAAGAGGCAGGTTCTATTGTGATGAAGCACTCGTTTGTAGAAGTCTGACTTGACTCCATGTCGCTCAAACAAGAGGGCAGTGACTTCTGGGAGGAATTTTAGAGGGAACTACCCGTTATCGTATGGGAGAAAACTCGGGAAACTCCCACCAAGTAGTCTGACTCACGAGACAACTGACTCCTCGTATCTTTGAAGCAGTGTTTACAACAAAGCAACCAGCGGATTGAACCTCAGTCCTACTCTCACGAGCGGCGCATGTTGCCACTTGGCCGCGAGTCGGGAATGAATAATTATTATTACCATAAAAGAACACGATATAAGAAATGACATAGAAAGTTATCGAACATGATATCATGATATTATCGAATATGATCTGTGAAATTTTTTTAAAAAACCAGGCTCAAAGAGGGAAAAATGCTTAAAGGTATTATTTAAAGAATCACTTAATTTCTTTGTGTATAACAAAAATATGACATGGTACTTAAGAAATACAAAGATGGAAACAGATGACAAAGATAGGAATAGATGAATAAAATGGTGGAAAATATTTAAATAAAATTAATATTACGAGTAAATTAAATATACACTCAAGTGCCAAAACATTATGACCACCTGTCAATAACGAGTTGGCCCACCTTTGGCGCGCAACACAACTTCAACCCGCCTTGGCATGGATTAATACCACCACTTAATACCAGTTAAATACCACTTCCACCTGATCACGGGCCTTCCACGTCAACCAGGCGAGTTCATTGCAAAATGTAGGGTTGGTCATAATGTTTTGGCTCTTGAGTATATGTTATAAAGAAAAAAATGAAATCTAAGGAATGTATATAGTGAAAAACATAATTTTTGGTGTTCAAGAAGATCATAGAAAACTACAATTCCTGAAGCAACTATAAGAAACAATTTCAAAAAGATTTTTTTAATACAACTAAATTTGCTGACTTTTCTTGTGTAATAAAGAACTACACATTGTGTAATAAAGTAATTGATTCCGGGAGGACTTTTCATTAATTAAGGAAATTAGGTAATAATAGGGAGGAAATTATGCAGTAATTTCTTGCGTAATAAAGAATAGCACACCTTGTGTAATAAAGTAATTGATTCCGAGAAGACTTTTCTTTAATTAAGGAAATTGGGTAATACTTAGATAATAATAGTTAATAGTGAGGAAATTATGTAATAATTTCTTGTGTAATAAAGAAGAGCACACCTTGTGCAATAAAGAAATGGCAATTACTCAACTACATTACCCTATTAAATTCATATTGGATTCAATATTATATCAGTGATTATGTCATTCGTTTTTTCTAGGAAATTAATAGCCCAATTTACTATTTTTATAAATTATTGATCATTATCTTATCAAATTTAACACTTAGTAACACATGACAATGTTAATGTTTAACACTTTTACTGAATTCTATAATGCATAAGTGATAGTGTTTTTTAATTTTTCTTAAAAACATTAATATTGCAAAAAAAAAAAAAGAAACGTTCGAATTCTATTACATTAATGAAACAAAATTACGAGAAAATCATAGTTTTAGTAGTAGAATATAGTAGTTATAATGTATAATGATCCGTAACCACGCTTAATCATTCCAAATAATAATCATTCCAAAAATATATTTTTGATGCTGATATAGTACAAATCAATAACATAGTTTTCAAATTAAGCATTTGAAATGACATACAATTTTGTTTTGTTTTGTATCGACGCTTTCAACGCATAATTTTATTGATTTTTCTTGGTGTCTCTGAATTTGATTCATTATAATAATATAATTATTTGTTTCACAAAATTTAACTCATTTTTTCTATTACATAAATATTTTTTAATTTTTTAATTTAATATACAATGTCAACTATACAATACTATATTATATTACTTACACATGAAGATACAGATGGTATCTAATTACGCGGGAAAATAAAAAGAAAAAAAAAAATAATTTTAATCATTAGATATTTTATTAGATATTTATTTAGGTATTTTTAATCATTAGATAATGTAATTTTATTTAATTGAAAACATATAAATGTACAGAAAAAAAGAAAATCCCTTAAAAAAAAAACACGAATATTTTTAGTTGATGTTTATCTTATTTGTACCATGTAATTTATGTATTATAAGTAAATTTTTGAAAAATATATTTATTTCGGCAGCATTACATGTTAAGGATTTTAAATGGACTTTACTAGTCATAATATCAGTTTTTGGATAGTAATTACGTTGAACATTTGTGTAAAGCCAATAGTATCAGATAACATAAATTTTCTTTAAAAGGACATTTAAATTGTTTATAATTTGACATAAACTATTTATCTTCATGTTATTTAAAAGAAAAACTTATCAATATTATATATATATATATATATATATAAATAATATAAATATATATATAAATAATATAATTATATATTATAATATATTAATATTATATTATATCTATGTTCGTTTGGTAACTGAACATAAAGTAAAGCTGGCTCTCTAATATTCTAAACAGCTAGACATTGTGAGCAAAATTGTATAGGAAAATATTATTAATATTTATTTTTCTAATGCGAGTAAAAAAATAGTTTTTAGTATTAAACATACAAAATGATATGCAAGTATCTTATTTTTTTGTTGCTGATTCATTTTGAATGTCCCAGTATTTCATAAATTTATATTTCAAGCTCAGATTTAATATTTATTCTATAAAATAGAAAGAATAAAAAACAATTCATAGAACCCATTATGTTAGCATTTTATACATCCTAAAAACAATAACCGTAAATCTTATTTATGCACGCTAAACAATATTTAAATAACACAGTAGTTAATTTTTTTATAGCACAGGCTTTTTCTAACAATATTAAATAAATGGACATTATCTTTACATTAGAGACTCAAAAAAAAAAAAAAGGATGATATAAAAAAAAAAAAGAGATATGAGAGGTCATTTAACCTCATGCAGTAAACATGAAGCCCGATCTTGAGGAGGTAGAAAATGAAATGCAGGAAATTAAACCCGGAGTATGCCACTTAACTTGCTTATTAATTGCAGGTTGGTGGACATCATTTGTTTAATTTGGCAAGAAGGAAAAGAGCTAATATCGTGGCACACATGAATTATTGGCTCGTCTTAATTAATAATTGCGTCTTCAGGACAAAATTGAGAAATGAATATTTATGAATGTTTGCTTAAAAACTGTCATTAACAACCGAACAGTATTCAACTATTTCATCCAATTATATTCCGTTGGAAGGAAGAATTTACTAAATAAAATTTGTCTGTCGGAGGTGAAGTGAGTAATTTTCGTTGGAGTGTTATCATACAAGTTAATTTGTCATCGAATGTCACTGAATGATTGTGCATGCTCATATTAGGTTGAATTGAAATCATTTTTATTTTTGTTGTTAATCGTATAAACTATTTGATAATAATTCAATGCATTAAGGAATTTTTACAAGTCTATTTTTATAATGCCTACCCTACTCAAGACTACCCTACTTGGAAGAAGATGAAGAATGCAATATAAATGCAAATATGAATCAAACGCAATACGAATACGAATACAAATGCATAAAAATGCAATACGAATATTAATACAAATGCATAAAAATGCAATACGAATACAAATACAACGCGAATACAAATATAAATCGAATACGAATACGAGTACTTTAGGATGAGTAGACTCCTTTAAGACTCGAAGTTTGATATAAACTATATATCTGATAATATATCTATGTATTAGATTATTATCCAATACATAGATATAAAAATAAATATATGTCCAATTTATTTTTATATATATGTATTGGATTGTATCTATATATCAATGAATAATATATCTATGTATCTGATCTATGTATTGGTTAGTAATCACTTTGACCATTTATATAAAAGGGCATCAAATAACATAAATTTCTCTTTAAAATGGCATTTAAATTGTTTATAATTTGATATAAACTATATATCTTCATATTATTTAAAAAAAACTTGTCAATATTATATATAAAAATAATATAAATATATATTAAATTATATTAATATTAAATTTATTATATTTATGTTCGTTTGGTAACTGAAAATAAAGTAAAAAGCCTGGCTCTATATATTATAAACAGCTAGATATTACATGCAAAAATTATATAGAAAAATATTATTAATATTTATTTTTCTAATGTCAGAAAAAAAGTTCGGTTTTAGTATTAAACATACAAATGATATGCAAATATATTTTTTGTTGCTGATTCATTTTGAATGACCCAGTATTTGATAAAATTATATTTTCCTGTTCAGATTTAATATATATTCTATAAAATAAAAAGAATAAAACAATTCATAGAACCCATTATGTTAGGATTTTATACACCCTAAAACAATAACCGTAAATCTTATTTATGCACGCTACACACACACACACAAAATATTTAAATAACACAGTAGTTAATCTTTTTTTATAGCGCAGGCTTTTCTAACAATATTAAATAAATTGGACATTGTCTTTACATTAGAGACTCAAAAGGAAAAAAAAAAGATTATATAAAAAAAAAGATATGAGAGCGTATTTAACCTCTTGCAGTAAACATCAAGCCCATCTTGAGGAGGTAGAAAATGAAATGCAGGAAATTAAACCCGGAGTGTGCCACTTAACTTGCTTATTAATTGTAGGTTGGTGGACATCATTTGTTTAATTTGGCAAGAAGGAAAAGAGCTAATATCGTGGAACACATGAATTATTGGCTTGTCTTAATTAATAATTGCGCCTTCAGGACAAAATTGAGAAATGAATATTTATGAATGTTTGCTTAAAAACTGTCATTAACAACCGAACAGCATTGTGGGAAGTTTCATCCAATTATATTCCGTTGGAAGGAAGAATTTATTAAATAAAATTTGTCAGTCGGAAGTGAAGGGAATAATTTTCGTTGGAGTATTATTATACAAGTTAATTTGTCATCGGATGTCACGGAATGACGGCGCATGCCTAAATTTGATTTGCATTGAAATTATTTATTATTTTGTTGTTAATCGTATAAACAATTTGATTTTAATTCAATGCATGAGGGAATTTCTACAAGTTTATTTTTAGAATGTTTGCTCTATAGATATAAAAATAAATTGGATATCTATGTATCTATATATCAATGTATCTGATCTATGTATTGGATAGTAATGACTTTGTTCATCTGTATAAAACGAATGACATCAAATAACATAAATTTCTCTTTAAAATGGAATTTAAATTGTTTATAGTTTGATATTAACTATGTATATATATATATATATATATATTTTTATTTTTATATAATATATCTAATCTATGAATTGGATAGTAATCCAATAAAATGGCATCAAATAGCCTATATTTCTATTTAAATGTTATTTAAATTGTTTATAATTTCATGTAAACTATGTATCTTCATATTATTTAAAAAAAAAACTTATCAATATTATATATATGTATATATATATATATAATATTGATAAGTTTTGATATTTTATATTTATATAAACATATATGTTCGTTTTGTTAACTAAACATAAAGTAAAAGCCTGGTTCTTTATATTCTAAACAGCTAGACATTGTGTGCACGAATTTTATGAGAAACTATTATTAATATTTATTTTTCTAATGCGAGAAAAAAATTAGATTTTAGTATTATACATACAAAATGATATGCAAATATATTATTTTTTGCTGATTCATTTTGAATGTCCCAGTATTTCATAAAATCATATTTCAAGCTCAGATTTATTTAATATTTATTCTATAAAATAAAAAGAATAAAAACAGTTCATAGAACCCATTATGTTTTTTTCATTTTATACACGCTTAAACAATAACCGTAAATCTTATTTATGCACGCTACATACACACTCACAAAATATTTAAATAACACAGTAGTTAATTTTTTTTTATAGCGCATGCTTTTTCTAACAATATTAAATAAATGGACATTGTCTTTACATTAGAGACTCAAAAGAAAAAAAAAAGATAAAAACTGATGATAAAAAAAAGAGATATTGAGAGCGTATTTAACCTCTTGCAGTAAACATAAAGCCCCATCTAGAGGAGGTAGAAAATGAAATGCAGGAAATGAAACCCGGTGTGCCACTTAACTTGCTTATTAATTGCAGGTTGGTGGACATCATTCGTTTAATTTGGCAAGAAGGAAAAGAGCTAATATCGTGGCACACATGAATTATTGGCTCGTCTTAATTAATAATTGCGCCTCCAGGACAAAATAAGAAATGAATATTTATGAATGTTTGCTTAAAAACTGTCATTAACAACCGAACAGCATTGTGGGAAGTTTCATCCAATTATATTCCGTGGAAGGAAGAATTTATTAAATAAAATTTGTCAGTCGGAAGTGAAGTGAGTAATTTTCGTTGGAGTATTATCATACAAGTTAATTTGTCATCGAATGTCACGGAATGACTGCGCATACTCCCATTTGGTTGAATTGAAATTATTTATTATTTTTGTTGTTGCCGTTTATGTATTTTAAGTAAATTTTCAGAAATATATTTATTTCTGTTCATTAGATGGTAAGATTTTTAAATGGACTTTACTATTCCATTAAAATCAGTTTTTGGATAGTATTTATTTTTGTCCATTAGTATAAAGCTCAATGGCATCAAATAACATAAATTTTCTTAAAATGGCATTTAAATTGTTTATAGTCTGATGTAAACTATGTATCTGATAATATGTCTATGCATCTGATTGTTGTATCAATGTATCTATATATCTATATATTGGATAGTAATCTAATACATTTATCAGATATATAAACTCCTGTTTGTGAAAATTGCAACACCAAGAATAATCGTCATAATTGAATGAAATTTAATACAGTTGAGTGGTAGTGGTACAAATAAATGATTAAATGTTCAAAGCAAACAAACAATAAGAAGAGATCGGAATCAGTATTTTGTGTAGCCATCACGCTAAGCAATAAGTGCTACTACACGACGTGGCAAGGAGTCAAACAAATTTTTGAATGTCTGCCTGAGGAAGAGCCTTCCATATTGTTTGTATGCGCACCCAAAGTTCGTCTGCAGAAGCAACAGGATGAGGATCACGAGCGAGACGCCGTCCAACGAAATCCCACACATGTTCAATCGGCGACATATCCGGGGAATACGCAGGCCAAGGAAGAAGCTGTACCTGCCGCGTTGCAAAGAAGGATTGAACAGTCCTAGCGATATGAGGGCGGGCATTGTCCTGTTGAAATACAGCGCCTGGCAAGCTTTGAAGGAAGGGAACAGCTTGGGGCTGTAGAACTTCACTGATGTACCGGTTGCTGTTCAGATTGCCCACAATTCTCAGCAATTGATATCATCCATGATATGCTATGGCACCCCAGACCATAACTCCGGTGTTCGTCCACTGTGGCGTTTCTATAATGCACTCCGGAAGGTGGCGTTCAAGATTATATAAAATAAAGTCTGACACGAATGCGGCCATCATGATACCACAAATTAAAGCGGGATTTGTCAGAAAACACGACATGCTGCAAATCAGCACGTCAGTCTCTATGCTTGAGCGGCCCATTGTAGCCGCAGGCGGCGATGGTTTAGCGTGAGAGGGATCCTGTATAAAGGAGTCCTTGCGCGCAGTCCACGCTGCGGCAGACGTCTACGAATTGATGAAGCACACAATGAAACACCTGTAGCTATTGACCACTGTGCTGACAATTGTCTAGAGAAATGTACGGTCCGTCAGCGCCATGCGGACCAGGTGTCTATCATCGCGAGCTGACGTCACATTTTGGGGTCCACTCCTGGATTTCCGAGTTGTTCGACACTCGTCCGTCCACTGCTTCCAAAGACGCATCACTGTGCTGCTGTTACGCTGCACACGAGCAGCTACTGCACGATAAGACAATCCAGCTTCACAAAGGCCGATGATTCTCCCCGTTCAAACTCTGTAACTTGTTCAAATCTCGCTCTCTTTCATCGAAGAGGCACAAGTAACGATTGAGCTAACGTTGTAGCAGATAACCACCGATAACCATACACGCCTCGCTACAGCCGTCTATTTATTCGGATCCCTCCGCCGGTCTGAGGGCGCTGCTCAGCATACGCATGCGCTATCTATGGATTTGAAATTCTAATCATTTGCATATCATACGCTAATTTGCATTTCTAATGAAAATTTCAGCTCACTCGCGTAAGTCCTTCGTGGTGTTGCAATTTTCACAAACATGAGTTTATATATAAAAATAAATTGGATATCTATGTATCTGGATCTATGCATAAAATATCTACCTATCTATGATCTAATAATCTTATTTCTATGGAAAGAAATGACTTTGTCCATTTATAAACGGGCATTATATAACATAAATTTCTGTATAAAAAATGGCATTTAAATTGTTTATAGTTTAATATAAACTATGTACCTTCATATTATTAAAAAAAAAAGTACATATTTATTATTATATATTATTATGAATATTATGAATATTATGTATTATATATATATATATAACATATATATTAATATATATTTGGTAATATGAAATGAAATAAATGCATGATTCTCTATATATACAAAATAGTTAGACGTGTGCATAAATTGTATAGAGAAAATATTATAAATATTTATTTTCCTAATGTGAGAAAAAAAAAAATTAGCTTTTAGTATTAAACATACAAAATGATATGCAAATACTCTTATATTATTTTTTTTTTGCAGATTCATTTTGAATGTCCTAATTTTTCATAAAATTATATTTCAAGCTCAGATTTAATATTTATTCTATAAAAATAAAAAGAATGAAACAGTTCTTAGAATCCATTATGTTTGCATTTTATACACCCTAAAACAATAACCGTAAATCTTATTTATATGCAGGCTATATACAACAAAATATTTAAATAACGCAGTAGTTAATTTTTTTTTTATAGCAGGCTTTTTCTAACAATATTAAATAAATGGACATTGTCTTTACATTAGAGACTTAAAAGAAAAAAAAAAATGATATGATATAAAAAAGAGATATGAGAGGTCATTTAACCTCATGCAGTAAACATGAAGCCCCATCTTGAGGAGGTAGAAAATGAAATGCAGGAAATTAAACCCGGAGTATGCCACTTAACTTGCTTATTAATTGCAGGTTGGTGGACATCATTTGTTTAATTTGGCAAGAAGGAAAAGAGCTAATATCGCGGTACACATGAATTATTGGCTTGTCTTAATTAATAATTGCGCCTCCAGGACAAAATAAGGAAATGAATATTTATGAAAGTTTGCTTAAAAACTGTCATTAACAACCGAACAGCACTGTGGGAAATTTCATCCAATTATATTCTGTTGGAAGGAAGAATTTATTAAATAAAATTTGTCAGTCGTAAGCGAAGTGAGTAATTTTCTTTGGAGTATTATCATACAAGTTGATTTGTCATCGAACGTCACGGAATGATTGCGCATGCTTAAATTTGATTTGAAATGAAATTATTTATTATTTTGTTGTCATTCGTATTAACAATTTGATATTAATTCAATCCATGAGAGATTTTATTTTTATAATGCCTATTCTATAGATATAAAAATAAATTGGATATCTATGTATCTATCAATGTATAATATATCTATGTATCTGATGTATGTATTGATCTATGTTCTGATGTATGTTTGTATAAAACGAATGACATCAAATAACATAAATTTCTCTTTTAAAATGGCATTTAAATTCTTTATAGTTTGATATAAACTATATATCTGGTAATATATCTATGTATCTTATCTCATATATATACACTCATGTCCATAAATTAAGGATAATTCAGAATCACACAGAAATTTAACTCTAAAATAAAATTTTCACCTGTAGAATTATCACACACATCTTGAAGAAGAATATGAAAATTACAGGAAACCACCAGATGGCGCGGATAGTACATCACAATGACGAGAGTGTAAGAGAGGGGTATATAAGGAATGGTGGCAAAGAAGTAAAATTGTTCACAAGCGCTTTAAAAGCTTTTCAGTGCAATAACAGCATAGTTATGGCACAAAGGAAGCATTTGGATGATTTTTACGTGGTAGAATTATCGGACGACTGGAATGTGTATCCAAGGAACTTGGAATCGCCCAGAGTGTCATCTCCAGGCTTTGGCAACGATTCCAAGATGATGGTAATTTGAGTAGATGATACAGCACAGGTCGCCCCCGAGTTACAACGCCGAATGAGAACCTGTATTTAGCAGTTACTGCCAAAAGAAACAGATGGAGAACAGCATCAGACCTGTCTCGTCAGCTACCGGTACGACAGTTTCAAGGCAGACCGTATACAGACGCTTAGGGCACATTGGTCTATATGCTCGTAGGCCTGTCAGATGTGTCAGATGTGACAACGCCCGTCCTCACCGTGCAAACATTGTAGACGAATGCCTTCAATTGGAGGATATCACCCGTATGGATTGGCCAGCATACTCACCGGATTTGAATCCAATAGAGGACGTGGGGATATGCTTGGCCGACGAATTGCAGCCCGTCAACCCTCTCCCACCTGTCAACAGGAACTTCGGAGGGCATTGTTTGATGAGTGCTGTAATATTCCCAAGATCAGATTGATAATTTGATACTCAGCATGCCTAGGCGTTACAAGGCCTGTATTGCATTAATTATGTCAAACATATAGCATCTTTTGCTCTTTTACCTTTTGTTTAATAATTAGACTTTACAAATAAGTCAAATTTGTTTTGCTTCTGTCTCTTTTTTTGCCTGAACTTCATCATCCTTAATTTATGGACATGAGTGTTATGGACATGAGTATATATATGTATATATCCTGATTGCATTGATTACTATTTAATTCATAGATCAGATATAATATATTTATTTTTATATAATATATCTGATCCATGAATTGGATAGTAATCCTTCTAAAATCAGATACATAGATATAAAAGTAACTTGGATATCTATGTATCTATAGATCAATGTACAATATATCTATGAATTGGATAGCAATGACTTTGTCCATTTGTATAAAATGGCATCAAATAACATAAATTTCTCTTTAAAAGGTCATTTAAATTGTTTACAATTTGATATAAACTAGGTATCTGCGTATTATTTAAAAAAAAAAAAAAAACTTATCAATATTATATATATATATATATATATATATATATATATGTTCGTTTGTTAAATGAACATAAAGAAAAAGCATAATTAAAAATTACCATAAGAACATAATAAAAAAGCTTGATTCTCTATATTCTAAACAGCTAGACATTGTATGCAAGAATTATATAGGAAAATATTATTAATATTTATTTTTCTAATGCAAGAATAAAAATAATTTTTAGTATTAAACATACAAAATGATATGCAAATATTTTATTTTTTTTGCTCATTCCTTTTAAATATATGTCCTAATATTTCATAAAATTATAATTCAAGCTTAGATTTAATATTTATTCTAAAAAATAATTCATGGAACCCATTATGCTAGCATTTTATACACGCTTAAACAATGACCGTAAATCTTATTTATGCGCTCTACACACACACACACAAAAATATTTAAATAACACAGTAGTTAATTTTTTTATAGCTCAGGCTTTTTCTAACAATATTAAATAAATGGACATTGTCTTTACTTTAGAGACTCAAAAAGAAAAAAAAAAAAAGATGATAAAAAGAGATATGAGAGCGCATTTAACCTCTTGCAGTAAACATCAAGCCCCATCTTGAGGAGGTAGAAAATGAAATGCAGGAAATTCTGCCACTTAACTTGCTTATTAATTGCAGGTTTTGGAATCATTTGTTTAATTTGGCAAGAAGGAAAAGAGCTAATATCGCGGCACACGTGAATTATTGGCTTGTCTTAATTAATAATTGCGCCTCCAGGACAAAATTGAGAAATGAATATTTATGAATGTTTGCTTAAAAACTGCTCATATTTCCGGGAAGGAAAGAATTGAATTGAAATTGAATAATTTTCGTTGGATTTATCATACAAGTTGTCATCGATTGTCAAGCGTCATAAAATTGTTTATTATTTTGTTGTTTAGCGTATAAACAATTTGATTTTAATTCAATGTATGAAGGAATTTCTATAAGTTTATTTTTATAAATGCCTATCCTACTCACACAAGAGTAGCTTGCAAGAAGATGAAGAATGCAATACAAATGCAAATACGTATGCAAATGCGATGCGAATACAAATGCATAAAAATGCAATACGAATACAATGCATAAAAATGCAATACGAATACAATGCATAAAAATGCAACACGAATACAAACAAATACAAATACGAATGTAAATACAATGCGAATACAGATGCAAGACGAATACGAATGCAATTATAATACGAATATAAGAATACGAATACGAATACGTATACAAATACAATACGAATGCAATTGCAAAACAATCACTACTCTAGGAATGAGAAGAACGAGTACTTTATAATGAGTAGACTCGTCAAAGATTCTGGCGAAGTGCCTTTTATCAATGATCAAAATGGATTCACAGCAGACACTTTATATTAAATACTTTTACGTGCCGTTTTTTAAAATAAGAGCGTACTTATATTACAGACACTACACTGACTGGAGATAAAATTCCAACACCAAGAAGGATTTGATTGAGGAATTTACATACGATACTACTTAATCCTTTACCCTACTTTGATTTCCCAATCATTTGCATAAACAAGTTGCATCGAGGTGAAAGCACCACAAAATTATGAAACTTTTTGCTGATGGAGTAAAAACAAAATACCAAATATGTGGCAACTGTCTTAATTTCGAGCTTACTCCTCATCATGTCTTGGATTGCCCAGCTGTAACAGCCGCCATGCATTGTCTGGACCATCTCTCGGAAGAGGATTTATACTCGAACTGGCAATCAAGATAGCCAATATTGTTCGGGAGCACCACGATATTTAATTCTCTTGTACTCTTCAGGGGATACAACGACAGCAACAACAATCGAAGTGAATGCTCAGCGAATTATCTTACTTATAATATCATAATTGACCTTATTAAGTGATAATGTACTAAAAACATTGTGTGAATGTTGGTTTAAGATATACGAATTAATTTGAAGGAAACAGTCGAATTTCTGCGCTAATGAATTAGTAGAATTTTAGGGCGTTAAGAGGGTTGAGTTTACTTTGGAAAAATCTCAGAAAAAATGGATCGAGATGTCACTAACTGTGTACACTTGTTGACAGTAATAGATTCAGGATGCAACATTAAGAAGATCTGTTTAAATTGCGTGACTAGTGTTCAGAGGATGCACATATCGCTGAAAGTTGTGAATCATCTCTTGAATAGGACCAACTCTCCAGTTGTCTTATGGTAGCTCAGCACTTAATATTTAGATACCATCAAAGATGTCTTCAGTGGTACTGTAAAAGAGCTAACTGGATTTCCGAGTAAAAGGGAAGCTGTGTTCACTGATAAGAATCGCTTCTGTCTCCATGTAAGTTATGAGCGTGCTTCTAAAAAGTAGACGAAATAAAATGTTTGTGGCTTATTATTTTTGAGGCTTAGGTACAGTTGTCCAACTCCAAATATAATAATTTATTATGGGATTTTGTATGACTGGTTATTGCATCAAACTATTATTATACTGAAATTGTTGGAAACTTATTGCATGGTATCAGGGCTAACAGGCCTAACACTCCAATGCATCCTCTAGACCTGTCGACAGTTTATGATGACCATAATTATCAGATATATCAGCTTCCCAATATATGCTGGAAGGCAGATTCATTCTCCTTTCATTGCTGTTCTCATTGAAGTGGTGCACAAACGTGGATAGAGGAAAACATTCAGAAATAAGATCTAATACATACATCGTTCATGCCTATTTGTTAAAAATATATTTACATTAAAAATTAATAAGTACCCAAAAAAGTATTTCTTTATAGCTATCTTTCTGTGCTAAACTACCTTTTCTATAGCACTTTCTCACGTAAAAACTTATAAAATCTTTGCACTTAAGTTCAACAGTAATAGAGAAATTCTTTATTCTCACCCATTAATTTCACATCCCTGATTTAATTCATTTTACCATTATTCAATTTTAATTTTTTCGAAAAACTTACATAAAGTCTTATAAAGAATAAGCTCGTTAGAATTAAGGAGCAAAATTTATTTAATACAAGACAGTGTCCGACTGACGCATGTGTTTTCAAAGCCACCCGGATTTAAAGTTGCAGTTAATCTCGATACGTCCCATGGTGGCTAATTGGTAAATTGAGATGTTTTTCCAATCATGTTTTTCTTCTTCAACGGCAGTCCTTTTTCCAAAGCAATTAGGTAAATGTTGGGACAATGCAACGATTGATTTATTGCCAAAGTAGTCGATTAAGTTGTTTTTCAAAAAGCCACGCAATTTATCCGGAGCAACAATTAGATAGTGCAGCAGTTTCTTTTTTGTGGCGTTAATTATTGTTAGTAGGCAGAATTATTTATCAAATCGTCATCTGATACGGACAAGATAGTTTTTTTCATCTAACAATTAAGCTAACTTGATTTTCTTTGCAGAGCCAGTTTGTATAAATGCAATTACTTTTTATCATTGCATTTTCTAAATTGATAAGAATTCATTTTAAGGGTTCTTTCTATCGTAGTTAGTGTCAGAATGGATATGAATGGATATACTTACTTGTTTTTATTGGATCATGGATAAGATATTGCTGAACGTAAATCTTGCATGAATTAGTTATTTTTAAAAATTTTATTTTCGAACTGAAAATAACTTTTATTAAAGAATTCACATTAATTATTTAGATAATGGTAATCAGAAGAATAAAATTGCACCTTAAGATTATAATTATACATATATATAACAAAATAGTAAATATTATTGAAAAATAATTAGCAGTTGATACAAAAAACTCAAATGTATTGATCTTGCCTGGTATTTTACATTGAATTTCCTGGTATTGTTAATTAGTAACTATAGATAGCTTCTTACCACTTTTCAAGCAATTAATTTTTTTACTGAAGAAAATAGAAAAACTTGTTATTAAGAAATGTAAAATTAGCTAATTAGATATTAATACTGTTTTAGATGTAATATTGAATTTATGTTTGTAGTTCATAATATATAATGAAGAGTTCTATGAACAACACCCTAGAAATATTTAAAGATGTTTAGATCAAATTTGATTTTAATAATATCTTATATAGGTATGTAATGGCATTGACAAATTAAGATTTTACAAAATCTCAA